>PQWD01002593.1:6119-238075 GCA_019425675.1 Leucinodes orbonalis
CATTTTATCAATCTAATTCCAGATCTCATATTTTTTTTATAAGACATTGTTTTGACAATTATTTTATGCCAATAAAAATGTGCCTTGTCCAATATCTACAAATGAAGTAAACTAAATACTTCATTACCCGACGGAGTTGGTGCTTGCCGTAGATTGAGTATGTGCTTGTCGTCCTCTGAGGAATTTCTAATTCCTTCGAGTCGTAGATTGAGTATCAACGCTTTGAGTTGCCGCGTTTATTGGAGATACTTCATCTACTTTTAAATAGTCCTATCTATTAACTCATCATATATCATGGAAAAGTAATTCGTTAATTCGAATCGCGGTACGTAGAGTATGAATAAGTCGGGATAAATCTCTGAACTTAGTCTCCTAATGACATTCCTTTGCCTTTGAAAATCAATACCTTAAGTATTTTGAAAGATGTCATTACGCACCGTAATTGCACTACGAAGTTTGGTTTTCATATAACATTCTTTACAAAAAAAACCGGATATAATGACTTCTCTTACAGTGACATGTCGCTTATTATGACCCATTTTTAATAAATTATTTCCGGATGTAATACCTTCGGTAATGTTCGTTGATTCCCGACGACGTTCGACACGTGGCTCGTTTTTGTTTTGAATCTCAGTGAGTAATTGACGGTTGAAGTTTAGTGCAAGGTTAGGACATTAGTTCTAAGGATCAGCTCGAAAGTGATGGGGAAGAGGAAGTCGAGGAAGCACCATTACTTACCGCAGAAGAGGTATTAAAAGCTAAGCTAACCCCCCCCTAACTCTAAAGGTTTACTTTTTTGTAAAATACATATATATATAATATAAAGTCCGTACATAAAAAAGTATAATATCCCCCGGCCCCTCTCTTTTGGGGCCGATTTCCGAAAAAAGAAAAGTGAAAGATTTATTGTTTGTGACTTACAGACCTCATACCAATTTTTAGCTTTCTACCTTCTCGGATTTGATACTTCCTCTCCTATTTGAAGGGTTTGGGGGTGGATTTTAAGATTTTGGTATGCGGACTATTTGCCGTTTCTGACAAATAGTCCGCATACCAAATTTCAACCTTAAAACTGCGATAAATCGGATATGATACTTCCTCTCCTATTTGAAGGGTTTGGGGGTGTGTTTTTGAAAAAAAATATACCATATTTTTTGTTTCTGACAAATAGTCCGCATACCAAATTTCAGCGTCGTACTACAAAAATTGCGGAATGTTCCATACAAACATGCAACCCCCATTTTTGGGGAAGTGGGTGGGTGAAAACGGGAGAAAAAGTAGCCTAAAACCTATTCTAAGTTACCTACTATCAACATACCAAGTATCAATAAAATCCGTTCAGCCGTTTAGGCGTGAATAGCGTAACAAACGGACAGACAGAGATACTTTCACATTTATAATATTAGTATGGACTATAAGCCAGTATCCATTTGGTAACTGTTATTCGTGATAGAATTAAAGTTACCGACATAACACGCCGGATCACTAGTTTGAGGTGGTAGTGGGTTTATCACGAATGATCACATGTCCCTATGGCTGTCGGATCGGTCAAGTGGAGTGAAAACCGCGTCTTTTTTATTTATTTATTTATTTCAATTGCATAACATATGTATTTCATAAGATTTTACAATATTGGGTCGTGATCATATGGACCCTGGAAGGGTGTTGCAATTTAACATTAACATAAAATCCTATTTACATTAATATCAGTCTTGGCGTTGTGTAGTATGCCAAATACGATCTTCTTGATATACTCGTACTCTGCATTCTCAACCCAATATCAAGCATGTATCAGGAAACATTATTGGATGAAATTATTAGGCATAACTCCTAATCCTATCCTGTTACTTTTTTGTTATTTGAACATCAAAAAATTATATAATAATCACTTAATAAATATTTTAACCAAAACATTGCTCTCAATACGATAACGATAATGCAATCTCACATACAATCATAAACTATTTATTAAATAGCAAGCATTTTGGATTGCTTTAATGTAAACAAAACTCCGGAATTACCAAAACAGTAACATAAACGAAAATTACAACCAATTCATCTCTAAAATAAAAGACTTATTAGACCAGCACATACCTTATAAAAAAATTAAGCAAATCTATAAAAACAATAATAACTGGCTAACAAAAGGCATAAAAATAGCCTGTAAACACAAAAGACTAATAAAAATTCATCTAAATCATTCCAATAATATTACCCTAAAAAAACATTATCATATTTATAACAAAATTCTAAAAAGATGCATAAAATGTTCAAAAAAGAATTGTTATGTACAAAAAATGGCTAATTCAAATAATAAGACAAAAACTATGTGGAATATTATTAAAACCCTCACAAAAAAGAAAACTAATAAGATGAATAAAATACTGTACTAAAATCCAAAGATCAAATAATTACCTGTCCAAAAATAATAGCTAACACATTTAACGATTACTTCATATCAGTGGGCAAAATACAGGACCAAGTGACCATCTCTCATAGTTATCACACGGTTAACCCAACTCTTAACTCAATGTTCTTGCAGCCTGTTACTGTACAAGAAATCCGTGCTATAATTCGAAATCTGCCAAATAAACACAGCAGTGGAGTAGACGAAATCCCTTTGATCTTGCTTAAATCATGCTCTGATGAACTATCACCGATATTAACATACCTAGTGAATCAATCCTATGAAGAATGTACATTTCCCGACCAACTAAAAATTTCAAAAATTAAACCCGTGTTAAAAAAAGGTGGCCTCGCCTCCGAACCGTCTCATCACAGACCTTTAGCTTTACTTCCAACAACATCAAAAGTTTTTGAAAAGCCTATATCGAACCGTATCTGTAAATTCCTCGAACATTTTAACATTTTAGATAAAAACCAGTACGGCTTTAGAGAAAACCGGTCCACTACACTAGCGGTGTATCATTACATTCAGGAAATTTTATCATACATTAGAAACAAGAACTATGCCGTCGGTTTACTGCTGGACATGACCAAAGCCTACGATCGAGTCTCTCATGAGATACTGCTAACGAAACTGTACGACGTAGGCATACGTGGCCCGGCACATGCATGGCTAAAGTCATATCTCTCAAACAGAGGGCAGTACGTAGAGATCAATCACCTAGATGAGGGCACAGGTCAACTATCAACGGTTAGATCTGAAATGCAACCAATCAATAGCTCTATACCTCAGGGAAGTGTCCTCGGGTGCATTTTATTTTTAATTTACATTAATGACCTCCCCAAAATCACAAACACATATAGTGTCCTATTTGCGGACGACGTTTCTCTATTGTTTCAATGTCCAGATCACCTCGCCTTACCTATAATCAATGATTCTCTGCAAAAAATAAAAGATTGGCTTAATGACCATAATTTACAAATAAACTACACAAAAACCAAAATAATCCAATTTAGACCCCATCAAAAAAATCCCATAGACTTAGAATTAGTAAAAAAAGAACAAAATATAGAAGAAGTTACAGAATTTAATCTCCTTGGCTTAACCATTGATTCACATATTAACTGGAAAAAACACATAAGTAACACGAAACACAAACTCTCTCAGTTTATATACGCTCTTAGTGTACTAAAAAGAAACACCCATACGGGATGCGCGCTCACTGCCTACTATGCGTATGCATATTCTTGGCTCAAATACGGCATTATTCTTTGGGGTGATAGCACAGACGCCCACGACTTATTTGTCATTCAAAAGAAATGCATACGTATAATGCAAAATATTTCACAAACAGACAGCTGCAAGCCACATTTCATCAAGTTAAAATTGCTTACCCTCACGTCTATATACATACTGGAAATGGCTACTTTCGTACGTAAACATCCTTCGTACTATGAATATCGCACGAATGCTAGATTTAAAAATCAGCTAGCACTACCAGAACCAAAAATGGAAATTTATAAAACTGGCCCTTATTATAAATCAATACAAATATATAATAAGATTCCACTAATAATAAGACAGGAAAAAAACTTTCAGAAATTTCGGAACAAATTAAAGCAATTGCTGCTAAATAAAGCTTACTATACCACCGCAGAATACTTATCAGACGAGACATAACAATAGAAACTCTTACCAAGGCGAGGATTATATTATTAATATATATTAAAGTATTAGTATGTAAGGCTATGCGCATTTTATCATGATTTTCATTATTGTGCCCTTACAGGGTTCATGTGTTATGTACTATTGAAATTTACAAGAACTTATAAACCACATGATTGTAATGATAAATAAATAAATAAATAAATAAATAAATAAATGTATATACATTATTTTTTTTAGGTAGTACACTCGGTAATAAGTCGTCTAGGTAGGTACACCGTTCTGGTACAGACAAGATATTATCGTCCCGTAAAATATTTTTTAATTTCTGTGTTTTAAGGATGAGGGCATTGTTGTAAAATCATCGGGTATAAGAGACCTAACATCTGTCGTCTCGGGTGACAGGCGCAGGGTGTTGAGGGAAAATATTGGCTACCTAAACTTTTCTTCATCTTTTATGTTTAGCTTATGTACCTTCTGTTATAATTTTCTTAAAAACTGCATCCCAGGCGTAAAAAATATTTATATAATAAAATATTTGAAAATGTGTTTTATATTTAATAATATAACACACATACTCTATGTAATATTTTTTTACCTTTAAAGGGAAATCAGTTGAAATTACAAACAAAGTGAGATACTCCAGTATGTTCGATAAGTACCTCAAATTTTATAAATTGACTGCGAAAATTGGTGACTAAATCGGATCCTGTTCTCGGAGGTAGGTCAAATAAGGTAAAATGAGGTTCCTTTTTGATGGTAATATATACGTCGATCATCTAACGAAGGTAAAACAAAAATGGCGCTAACGTGCACCATCTCATCTCATATTCGTGAATAAAAGCGCGGGTGCTGCTAGTACACTATGACAATGAGTCGATGGCGTCAAGGCACAATCACTATCTAAATTTTATAAACAAATATGAGTTGTTGGCCAAATAACCAAAACATTTTTGAAAAGAGTAAATACTTGACTTCTCTCGCTGGATTCTTCTCAGTAAAAAACAACAGTCCAAACCAGTGGTAGAATTAAATTTGACATTCATAAGTGTTCTTTATGGACTTATATTGAATAAGTATATTTTAAGATTTATGATTTTGATTCATTTACCCGGATTTTCTCGTCCACTAAGAGATGATGACAATCCCAAAATCCTAACTTTACCGTCGGAATTTAAAATAATATTGGCGGTGACTATATTATAGGCACCTACCTACTCAGATCTGTATATCTTCGCACTTAGTATATGTCTGTAGATAATTCCAACGTGTAGACAACTATTTACCTAGCTGCCGCTAGAGACACTCTAAAGTAATTAAAACTTTTTAAAAGCCAGTTCGTCCACGACGTGAAGCCATTACCTATTTTCGTACTTTTAGATTTAGAACCAAACTGCAAATGTTCCTTCCACTTTAGATGTTGTTTTCTCGTGATTCAAAGTTAAAAATAATGATAATCATTTTGGTGTAATGGTTGAGACATCGGCTACTATACCAAACATTTGTGTGCATGCATATGTCTGTTTGTATTGGTTTGGGTGTTTCCTATGTATAGTATGTATGTATGTATTTAAAAAAGTATATAAGTATGTTTATCCGCTGTTTAGTACCCATATTACAGGCTTATGCTTAGTTTGGGGCTAGATCGCGCTGTGTAAATGTTAGTGGATACTTATTATGTTTAATTTTAAATTCTATTTTTTTTACCCATTGACCGCCAGGTTTAAAATGAATAATTATAAATTATTTTTTTATATTTTATACTAGTGCATGCAGTTTCGATCTACAGACAGACTTATGTTTCATACAAAATTCATTAGCAATTTTCCGTTTCTGAAGTCACAATTCTCAATGTTACATTACGTAATCTAATCCTGACGAATAGCCATGTTCTAAATGCGTTTAAAAAAAAAAAAAAAGACATGTGAACAAGTTACAAAAACCAAAAATAATATTACACAATATAACACAGTCCGTTTACAGCGTTACGGTACCCAGCGTCCAGTATTGCCACCTCTCTCTTTTTTTTTACGTCCATATATGTTGTATTAAATTTGTCGTCACTTGGGTTTTGTCAGAATATCAGTAATACTCCGTCTACCACCAGCGCTGCCCTGGCCAATCTTGATCAATCGATGTAAATGACACACGGCAGCTTAAGCTGTGGTAGGTCAAAGTCAAAGTTAAAAACATTTATTTCAAATTAGGCTTACAAAAAGCACTTTTGAACGTCAAGAAATATACAAAAATATAATAAAAAAATAAAAATGAGTTTTGATGCTTTGAAAAAAAAGCGCTTAATTGTTTTTGCCTGTAAATTTATATTTTTTTTAATGAATTTTGTATGTCAAAATTTTTGTAAAACTCTTCATCATCTAATTCACTTTGTTAAGGTTGTTTTTCTGATTTTTCACATTTTTACATGTGAATTGTATTGTTTTTTCCGTAACACTATTGAATTGACTTTTTATACAAATAAATATTATATTCTTATTTCTTCAATATTTCTTTATATCTAATTCATATGATTAACCTAGTCGCTTTTATAGACGATTCAAAATAAAATCCAACATGAAGCGCACCGAGCAGCAAAATAATTCGGAATGGTGTCGAAAAATAAAAGAAGGCACGATCGTTTGGCCTGTACCGTTGTGCAAAACAAGATTGGAAAATGGGAGGTTTGTTTTCGGGTTGAATCCGCCATTGCAATCCAGGATGTGGACAAATTCAATTTTCCCCACGCCGATAACCGGAGCAATAACCCGACATGACGAAATGAAGAAACCGCGGGCTTTTTATGAACCGTACTGGATACTCAACCTAATTATTTTGTATGAACAAAATTATTTTGTGTTTTACCTGATGGAGACCAAGCATCACATCGTAGGCGTTGGCATTTCAATATTTTGAAAGTACGGCTCTTATAAACATAGTCAACTGTGTTTCATCACTTTCATGTAAAAATTAAGGAACAGGCAATTAAAGACAACGTACCGGAAAGCACAGCGTAGGACGTCCACCAGCAAAATGGATTGATGACTTGATTAAGGTCACCGGAAAGCGCTGGATGCAAGTCACCTCGGACCGGTACAAATGGAACACATTGGAGCAGGCCTATGTCCAGCAGTGGACGTCCAATGCCTGAAATGATGATGATGATGACACAGAAAGATAGCATATAATCTCGCCAGTTTGTTCCTTCGTGTGCACGTTTGCCATAGCTCATATAACAGTGACCAGTCTGAAAATGACGATCAGACTGGAAATGACGAATGAAGATTAGTCAGTCCTAAAAAATGTCGGAACATGAACATATTCGACTCTTCAGTTTTTTATGATACAAAGTATCTCGGATTGTCAGGACTCTCACCTGATGGTTTCTACAGTATATAGCAGTTATAGGAATGGGGAACCGTGTTACCCGGAATGAACGGCAGGCGAAGCTGCTGGCAGAAGCTAGTACAATTATATATTTTCAGACGAAGCAGCAGGCACAGCTAGTAATTTAATTAAATTATACAAAAATACACTTATACAAAAATTAATACACACACAATCCTTTGATATTAAGATTTAAACAATGTTTTGCAACCAAGCCCTTTGAAAAAGAAAAAGTCTTCTAACGAATGGCTGCTCGACAATAATCTATAGCTGTAAAAACAAAAGCTCACCCAAGTCTTTTCGTGCACTAATGAGAGCATCTACTTTAACTTTCGTCTTTAACAAAAGGAAATCGACGCAAAAAAATAGACAATTAGTGTTCAACGAATGTTCTTACTAATTAACTGGATCCAGCCACTAATGGTTCTTTGTACGCATCCTTTATTTAAAATAACTAATTAAACAGTTACATTTATACATTTAACTTAAATCACAATCATGTATATGATATCTGGCCAAGATTGGGGGATCACTATTCCCAGGAGTGGACTGCAGGAGAAGTTGATCATAATTATAGTATCTATACTTACATATAAGTAATAAATTAATAGCGGCATCTGTACATGGAAATATCTAGAAAACTACTCGTATATATAAATGATCACAAAAATATAATTTATATGAATATTCCCTATGTGATGTCATAGTATTATCTTCTGAGTATCCAAAGATAGTGTCGTATGTGCAGAGAAAAGACCCCTGAGAAAGTCCGACATTTATAGCCAATAGGTCAGACGAGCAGCTATCAATGACCACCCATATAGTACATGAACTTAAAGATCTGATTCTAGAAACACAGTGTATACGTGACTTCGAAAAACGTAACAACGAATTACTTAACAACTAATGCACGCTTCTACGAAAAACGTTCTGCATGCACGGATGTGGTTTTTTAAATATTTTTCGCATACTTGTATTTTAAGGACTCTCTAAGGGAATCATGGCGCAGTTATTGCAGATTGTAACAGTATTACCTTAAGCTTATTTTAAAATAATTTTTGATATGCAGAATAATTTTATTTGAGAGACTTGAGAAACTCCGGCATTTGTAGCCAATTAATAGGTCGGAAGAGAGGCTATCAATAAAAGTTCGTATTGCACGTCCACTTTAGAAATCCAATTCCAGTAACACAAGATTGCTTTCGAGAGTATCATGCCAACCTATAAAATAATTAAGTAAATAAAATCTCTCGCAATTAAACAACTTAGCTCATAATCAATAAAACAGCATATTTACTGATTATGTAGCAATTGTTGAAATTAGGGTCGGTAGAGTTAGGCTGGGTAGATTCAGAAGCTTGCCCTATTTGAGATCCGATATCTTTTTCCCAGGGCCAGCTTTACTTGGTCGTCTTGGCAAGATTCTACGTGAAACGTTTTTGGTAGGATTATATTTATCCTATCAACATTAAAACAATCTCATTTTTGTTATTATACATACAAGTTATCAATTACCCCGTAAATTCATTGGGGTAGGGCCAAATTTACATTACAGAACAACGCAAGTAACGTTGTCTTTTATAGGGTACCGTAACCAATAAGCAAAAAACGGAACCCTTATAGATTTGTCATGTCTGTCTGTCCATCCGTATGTCACACCTTATTTCTCCGAAGCTATAAGCACTACACTATTCAAACTTTGTAAGTATATGTATTCTGTGACCGCTATAAGGCATTGACAAGAAACTTAAAAAAATTTTTAGGGTTCCCCATACATTGGACTGAAACATTTTTTTTATTGTATCCACACGTGTGGGGTATCAATATCAATTCAAAAATTATATTGAGGTTTCTAATATATTTTTATATAAATTTAATAGTTTGCGCGAGATAAAAAGATTGGGGAGGACACAATTTTCATGGATCTTTAATTTCTAAGCTATGGGGTTGATTAAATCTAATCTCTGTATGAAATCTAACAACGAAATTCAGTTTGAACGATATCTGGTCTGTAGACTTTTTTTACGTCATAAACGGTGAACCAATATTTTCTCATAATAAAGCTGTAGTACTACAGCTTTATTATTTTTAGGCACCTGCCTAAGTAAATAAAAAATATTTTATTTTATGTTACTTGTTGCTACGGAATGCTCTACGGGCGAGTCCGACTCGCACTTGGCCATTTTTTTTCAGTAGCTAGAGTTTTTGAGTCCCTTTATTTGTTTTTAGACATTGTTTTTTTTCTATTGTTGGAAATAGGATACTTCAGAGGTGGTACCATGATAAGGAAGTCAGGCATTGATGAAGGAGACCAGGGGAATCGAGGGAGTTTCATCAAATCGTAAGAGAGTTAGAGCAACTATCAATTCAGTATGTTATATTTACTACAGTCATTATTTTATTAAGAATCACTCAAAATAGTAAAAAAACGTGTGCCAAGTGCCAAACAAATTCTTCAACTCTGGAATATAGATTAGTATAAATACTAATTAAAAAATTCGTAGCCATTTGTATTAAAAAATATTTTTGTTGCTTTTTAGTTTGATGTCGATAGTTTTTGAAAATTCATGTATGTTTATACGTTTTTTAGGTTAAGTCTGAAAATATGATCTTATCCGACACGCTAAACGCTTCTTACTCAATATATGCGGCGATCTCGTAACCATATATTTGTTAACCAGCAGCGGCCCATCCAAAACCCCCAATAAACGCTTGTCTCGAGTGGCGGTTGCCCGAAGGTAAGCTTTCAGACTTTAGCTGTAGAGGGCTTCTCGCGCGATGATACGGCACATTCTCTCTGTCCGTCGGCCACTCCACACCCCTTATTATTCCCTTTTGTCTGATCCTTTTGCACCTGACTTCATAGATGAGTACGTGCTCCAGGACTTATTTGCAACATATAACCTGTGATTTAAAGTGACGGGTACGGGTATGGTAGAAATCAAAACTTAAATTTTACAGTGGGTCGTTAATTTTACCTTATTAGAATAACCAAAAGTTACGTTTTTTGTTGTCAACCAGATTTTTACAGTTTAACAGTACATCAACACAAATTCCGCAATATTCCTAATAAAGTAAAAAAACAACATTATTAACTTAAACTAAGCCAGTACTTACAAGTTCTGTGCTTGACATTTATTGCGATATTTTGAGTATCAATCATGATGTGAATGTATTAACACAGATGAACTACGGTTTTTTAAATCTCAATTCCCTAATACATCATAAAATATAAAAGTGTTTGATCGTTCTATCAGGCTCCAGGTTTATGATGTGTAATTATAACATCTTATTTCATGACACGCGTGGTCGAGATTCTGCCTAATGAGGCATGTTACGATATATTTTTCTGAATGTTGCATGTTGCTTCGCTAGTCAGCACTATACAGACTAGGCGTAATCATATGCAGGAAAATATTTTCAAAAAGATAACTAAAATGCGAGAATGTGGCTTCATAACAACATGGATATAAACTATTCTAGATGAAAACTGAATGAATGTTGTTTGAAACTAAATAGTATGTAGATTCGGTACTGGGTCGTCTAGGTAGGTAATAGTAGGTACCACCACAGTACCAGACGTTGAACCGTGAAATAGAAGTGTTTTGTACTTCTTTGTTTATGGATGAGGGCGTTGTAGCTAGTAAAATTACCGGGTATAAGAGACCTAACATCTGTCGTCTCGGGCGATGAGCGCAAGGCAGTGTTGACGGAAAATGATGTCTACCTACTGTTATTAATTGTCTTCAACGCTGCATCTGTTATGGTTAGGGACATCACTTACGCGAGCGCACTGACCGTCCTGTTCACTTGTTATGACATAAAAAACGATAGTAGCCGTCTGAGAAAATATATATGTGGTTAATCTGCAATTAATTGTGTGGGTCACCCAAAGTTTTGCTCCACTAATGATATTAAGTACGAAGTTATAATTAGACGTGACATTGTAATGGCTCTCAGTTCGCAGCCAACTCTCGAAGCTTGGAGACTTTGCGTAACGTTGTTTCGGACACTTCGTCAGAGTGGTATAAGTGCTTTTGGCTTGTACCACTTTCATGAAGTGCTTATTTAATGCCCATTCATGTGAGTAGGTTTCTCGTTAACTTAAATAATGACATTAATTGCCTTATTTATCTTACAACTCCACAATATTTTTGAACCTTCAATCCACTACTATTACTCTTATCAGTATCTTAGTAATATATATACACTACTAAGATATAACAATAGTTATAATACGACTAAAGGCAAAAATGTGTGAGGTGAACATAATTAACACATTTTTATTAGGAGTTCATGATACAGTGGCACTTATAGTCCCTTACAGGAAAGCCATGTTTCGTCATGAATGCATTGACTCTTCCGGCGTGATACCACAGCCGCCGAGTGACAAAAGTGATTGAATACTATAAAAGTTAATATTTGGATTGGTTTTCGCTTACACTCATTGGTTTTTACTTGCACACTCCAGAACCAAATGTAATGTCAAAAATAGTCAATGCGGTCACACCAAAACGTCCGCTCGCGTGTGAAAAAGGTATCGGGGCTGCTCGATTCACGGGTTTATGTTCACTTGGAAATTCTCTCTTTGTTTTTAAATTCCCTGTGAATAGGATCGAAATGTACCGATCCAACGCTACGAGCGATTCGGGATTCGCTATAAAATATTGATGACTGCCAATTTTTACAGGCATAGTGCCTGGGTTTCAGGTTTTTCCGATGGTCAGTTACTGTATAAACAGGGCCGGATTTAAACATGTTGCCGACCCTGGGCACTGAGGAAAATGCCGTCCCATCTTATCACTAATTTTAAATACAAGTACCAAAATTATTGTTTCTCAAGTTTCGGAAAAAATAAATTTCGGGATTAATAATAACGCGTGATTTCAATTCCTTAAATTTTATCAATTAGAATTAATTCGTAATATTAGTCAATTAGGCCTCGAATGGTAAAATCAAGCAATCAATTTCATTTTATGACCAAACAGTATTTTATTATAATGTGTCTGTTTAAAAAAATGTTATCGCAATAACATTATAATTATCAATGATACCCTGTTTCTGTGTTTGTTTCCATATTTACCTATAAGGTACCTACGGCATAAACATTCTTATGCATGTAGTATAAGTAGTCATTTTAATATTACTAGTAAACTCTAAAACAATATTAATATAAATATACCAAGTTGTTCGCAATTGGTCCCAATCGGTTGAAGCTGTAGATGTTCCGAGTGAAGCGTCATCGTTAAGCGCTGGCGCTTATGGCGTTGGTGAATATTTAACGAGAAGCCGAACCATTAGATTGGCTTCAGTAGGAAGCACGCCTCTGTGCAAATTGCCTTACTCCTGTAGCTTTGACAATGCAGAGGGCATTTGTCCAGCTAGTGAAGGGGTTAGTACGCTGTTAGGGTCATGTGCACTCGGCAGGGATGTCACTGTAGAAAACATTGTTAATTTAATATTCTACTATATTCTAACTAAACAATTTAGCCTGTAATATGGATACTAAACAACGGATAAGTATACTCATATATTTAAAAAATGTTTGCTGTTTTCTTTATTATAGGTACATAAAAAACAGATCAATGCAAACTGATATGTTCACACAATTGTTTGTACTGCCCGGGGATCAAACCTGGAACAATTGCTGTAAGAGCTGATATCTAAACCAAATAAACAACATGGGTCGTAAATATGTATGGCTTTGCTTGGGCTTCGCCGTTTCGCAACCGCGTCGTGGAGATGATGCGAATCTTGCTGCAACGCCCTAGGCCGAGGTTCGCGTCCCACGTAATTGCTTTATTTTAATTTTAAATTCTTTTAATTGTAATCGTTTTAATGTCAAAGGTATAAATGGTTTTATACCTACAATATTTTTGTTCATGTCTTTGATTCAGGCATACTCATGTTTTTGAGATAGGCAGGTAATCTTGTGTCATCTCGTCTATTTCGGCTAACAACAACTAATACGTAGAAGCAATGTAGTGTTGGCTTTTACAAATAACTTAAAGAATATTATATTCAAATCTTTCCTCTATAAAACATAATTAAAAGTTTTTCAAAGGTTCCAGTTAATTTCAAGAAAATATATTATTATATTTTGCACTCCAATGTAGAGAATTACAAAACATTTCAGTGAAAATAGTAACATGAAAATACTATTATACTTTAGTCCTTTAAGGGGGTTTTCTTCTTTAGCTTGTATCGTAAAAATGACATCAAATTAAACTCTAGAGTAATTTGTATTTTATATTGATAGTGCTAGATCAGTACGACTACTAACTAGACAGACGCAACAATCGTATAGGAACCCATATTTTACCTCACGCCGGATACCTATTTGTGTAGGTTCATATAGCTTACAGTTAACAAAACTCAATGCAGGCATGGGATAAAATTATGGATCTGAGAGTGTTGGTCATTACGTTATATGCCCCAGTTTGATCTTATTTGACGTAAGATTGCGATATTTGAGTTAAATTATAAAAGTGTAACGGCTCAAATTTATAGTCTTTGAAATATGATTTTGGTCCCTAAGAATTTCTAATTGAGAAATATGACAAATATGGTGGACATTACACTCGTGTAAGGTATACAAATTCGAGTAGGTGGAGGCAAGGGGGCTTGTCTCAGAGAAGGCCATGACTTTGAAGGAAGAAATTGAGTGTAATTTTCTGGAGACCACAACAAAAAGACGAGTCACTCAATTATGAATAACTTCCAACAGTTCCAACGCCCTTATCTAATTTAACTTGTAAACATTACAATTTACGCTCCCATCTCGACTTGATGTCTTCAAAAGAGCTATTCGCTACCTTTATTGTTCAAATTTCACTTTCCTCCTTTCATTACAGTGGTATTTTTTTGCATTACTCTGGGTTCGTTTTATTTTTATTCATGTTATTATCCTTCGAACAACCTGTATTTATCTTTTCTTAGCTATTCTATCCTGGTCGTCTTAAAAGTGGGATACCTAATGAACCATCCAACATTTGCATATAATAATAATCATCTTTATTTCAGGTAAGTTGCACCCATACACATTCATTAATTAACCAAATAAAAACAAAATCAGAAATTATACAAGAATACGTTGAAGACATGTTTTTTGTCAAAGTTATATTTATATTATAGTTATACATTTTTATTAGAACATTCTCGTAATTTGATATGAAATATATATGTATCTTTAGCGGAAATAAATATCTAACAGGGATTCAAATGATGTAAAACCTTCATTCTGTGTCAAGAGTTATTCTTTGACAACTAAGTACATGACATATAACTTTTTGAATGTTGTTATACGTCACGTTGCGTACTTTATTTTATTTATAATTCATTTACATCGCTTATTTTAGAATGGTGTGGCCAACAGACTATGATGATAAGTTGGGAGAGGTAGGCTTTGTTTATATGTTGTTATGTAATGTAGAAGTAGGTACCTGCTTGTATATAAGTTACTAATGACCCGACCCGATTTTACACGGGTGAACGGATTTTTATATGTTTGCCTTTCATTTATATTTTTCGTTGTTTTATTTTTAGATATCACCGAGTACCATTAATGTAGAAGTACTTACTCGTATATAAGTTTATAGCTTTGCCCTGCTACGCTTCGCTGTAGCACTTGGTAATTTAATGGTTGAGAGATGAGAAACAAAACAAAGAATACATATTATATTCAGATTGTATTATAAATATTATAACTGGAATCAGATGAATTCTTTTTTGTAAACATCTCAGCTTATTAGATGTCCCCACCGAAAGGCATGAACCTACCCCATAAAGGGGCCTTAGTCGTCCACGCGGGCCTAGTGCCGATTGGTCAACCAATTCACGCACACCCTTGAATCGCTTCATATGTGTGCGCAGGTTTCCTCACGATGTTTTCCTTCATCGTAAGAGCGTCGGATAAACGTACATATAATTTGGAAAATTTGAAAAGCTTTTGGTATGTGGCGGATTTTGAACCTGGACCCCGCAGACTGGAAGGCAACAGTACTCACCAATGAGCCACCAACGCTATTGTATTTTATTTTAATGATCAATAAATGGGAAAAATCTTGATTTTCAAAAAACAGCGTCATTGCTATTATGATTGTCAGCGAGTGTTTTCATCGCTTTCGGCAGATGAAAACGGATGACTCGTACGAAACCAATCGTTAAAACAAAAGTTTTACGCGGTAGCGGATGTGTAACTAATTCAATGCAAAAGTACATAAAAGCAATCCTTAATACGGATTAAATTTTAACTTAATATATTAAGTTAAAATTACAGCTCAATGGGTGCAGAACTTTAAATTATGATAGCTATCTAATGAGAATTTAAATTGTTAATATCATATATTTATTTTTAGTATGACGCCATGGAATTGCCAGGGCAGCAACTTCCAGCTACCAACGCACCGACTCCTCTAGATCATCTGTTAAACTTGGATATTAAGGCACCTGCTGCCTGCCAACGGCTGACTACAATTATTGCAACTATAGGTGAAATTAAAATACAATACACGATGAAAATTATATAATCTGCTGATTTGTATATCTGAAATGTTAACATTCATTGGATACAGATTTTATATAAAATTTTATTTAAGGTAAATCTACCAGTGATATTGGTACAATGGAAAAAATGATCGCAGCTGGCATGAATATTGCACTCTTGAACTTTTCGTTTGGGTCACGCGAAGAAAACGTAGAGACTATAAAAATGTTGCGTCAGGCAGCTAAGAACTTCAGCGTCAAAATGGGCAGGAACTACCCACTCGCAATAGCTGCTCAATTACCGGGGAAAAAAATACGGACAGGTCGCATCGCCGACGTACGTGTAATTTTGTAATTAAGCTTTAATATCTTGAATAGATTGTTTAACCGGTAACTACGAAAGCAAAATGCAACTAAATCGTGAAATAGCCAGGTATTAGGAAAAATCATAAGTTTATGATTTTTTGTTGCTTGTATACTAAACTTAACTGATGTATCAAATTAAAGCTTTCGAGCACTTCAGGAAGTAGCCAAACATTTTGATGAACATCAGCGTGGCACTGACGAAATCAGCATATTTTAGATATCAATAAAATCTTAATTATTTATTGAAGCTATTCTATAGAGATTTCGTATGTTAGATTAGTTTATTATCGACATCATATCCTGAGAATATGCTATCTGGTGCATCGGAAACTTCTTTGAGTTAAAAAAAAAAACGACGAAGCACTTCGATAAAAGGTAGGTTGAGCTTCTTTTTCTTAATAATGTACTGTTGTAAATACTTTTAGAGTTACGGAGAGTCAGTAGAACTTAAGACCGGAGAAGTAGTAAGACTGACGACAGATGAGACGTACAAAGAAAGGTGTTCCACGTATACTGTATATGTAGACTTCATGTACTTTGCTGATCAAATGAACAAAGGCGATTTAGTGTTCTTGGATAACGAGACTATAATGTTAAAAGTTGAGATGATATCAGCCACTACGCTTACGTGTAAAATTGAAAGAGGCGGTTTCCTCGGCTCTTATAAAGATGTTTTTGTACCAAATGTTGTTTTTGATATGCCAAATTTTACAGAAAGAGACAGAGACGATGTGAAGGTTTTAATAAAAAATCAGGTTGGTATTAATACTCAACTTGGTAACTTTGTCAATAGATGATGTATGATTTTTTGTTAAATAATTTGTTTTTTTTTATACTTCAGATTGATATAATTATAGCTTCGTTTGTAAATTCTGAAAAGGCTATTTATGAATTAAAAAACATGCTGGGAGAAAAGGGTAAAAAAATTGCTATTATGGCTAATATTCAAACAATTGAAGGATTTAATAATTTTGATAAAATTATTGAAGTAAGTTAGCCTTTAATTTTTATTTTTAAATCTTAAGAAATGTACATCATCAATTATGTGCTTTTTCAAAAGGTTGCGAATGGAATTGTTATAACAAGGCAGGAACTTGGGACAGATATAACACCAAAAAAGCTGGTAATCGCTCAGAAAAACATGATCGCGCGAGCAAATAAGGTACATCCATACCTACATTTTAAATAATGATTACACGTGAACAAGAGCTTGCTCTCCAAATAGAACTGTTTAAGCACAATAAAATTTAAGCGTGAAAAATATAAAACTATATTAATAAAAAAGAGGTACATTACAATCTGTCCTAAAAAGAAAGAACCATAATAAAGGTAATGCATTCAATCATCTATGCCCTCTAGTATTTCAAGTGTACATGGGCGACGGTGTTATTTACCATCAGATGAGTCGTCTGCTCCTTTGTGCGCTATCACCTACAAAAACATAACTATTGAATGTTTGCTTTTGTAAAAGAAATCTCTTCTCTTCAATTTGTATCCCTGCAATGCCAGTTGTATACGGGTAGAGTCAAGTAGCAAATTATTGTAGCCATGACAGTTATCAAAAGAGTGAAGGTGATGAAAAATGCCCAACAGAGAAATTTCTCTAAACATCTGACTAAAATGTTAAGTGTCCTTGGCATGGCTAAAACACTTACATAAAAGGGTATTTTAAAAAAAAAACAAGATGCCTTTGGTGACTAGGTAGCTACTATAAACTTCATCTTTAACTGTGTACCATTTTTTGTTTTGCGATAAACGCGCCTATTGTTATATCATGGATAAGATGGAGATTTTATTGAAATATATATTTTTTAATTTTTAGCATAATATTCCTGTTTGCATTAGTGCTCATCTTCTTAGTAGCATGCGTTACAAAAAGATACCATTACGAGCAGAACTTCTTGACATTGCTAACTGCATTCTTGATGGAGTCGATGCCATGATACTAACAGCAGAAACAGCTGTAGGACAGTTCCCTGTCGACACCGTTGCGTGTATGGCCAGCGCGTGTAAAGAAGCTGAAGCTTGTGTTTGGACCAAGCAATTATACCACGATCTTATTGAGAAGGTAAAATACCCGTAGTGCCATTTGTACCATTGATGGTACAAATGGCACTGATTTATCCTATTAGTACCACATTTTTTCTGCGAGGGTATTGCTTATTCTTAAAACAGTAATATAGTAAGGTATTATATTATACGTTGTGTGTGCGTGCGTGTATGTGGGTGTGTGTTTGTGTCGGAGAACATGTACCAGTACTAGGTACCTTACCTTAAGCTCTGCTTAGTAATGACTCCATATCATGGTAGGATTCCATTTAACTTTATATTTTTTGCAATCACAATATTGCTAATCTTAAATATACATAAATGTATTAATTTTATTATAAAACAAACAAATACCGATTCTTTTATTACCTATTCGAGAAAACGGCGTTAGTTCTGGGGACTCGTGCAATATTAATTAATTAATCGTAATTCCTGGTTTTTAGAGTACAAATATAAGTTTCTTAAAATAATAGGTAATATGTAAAGTTTCTTTACCGACAGAAAGCGAGTAGAATAAGTCTGTTGCGCGATATAAGTACTTGTGTTATTTAGTGTACTTAGTTACATCCAACAAAACAACGTACTAGGAGACTATAATTACAACAGAGGTCTTCGTTTAGTACCTATTCGGCGGTCAGCAATTTTAATATCAATTTGATGAATTCATAGGTTGTTTACAATTGTAACAGAACCTTATATGGTCTTCTAAATCATTTAAGTATACCTAAGGGTAATGCTTTTCATAGAAAGCAAAGTTTACAATTGTGTATCACGTCATCAAGTGGTATCCGCCAAAATAAAAATATTTCATGAGTACAAGAATATAATATTTTTTACCTACGTGAAAATCCAAACAATGTAGGGCGTGCAGCCTTTTAATCTATATGTTAGGCTTTTGCAGGTATGATATCATTATTTATGGCGACCTGGCGACCCTACTCATATTTCTATGGAAATCGTTTTAGACCCAACTCCCCTGTAATCAAGCAACAGGAGCTGCGCTTGCTGCAGTGCTAGCGGCACAGCGAGTAATAGCTGCAGCAATAGTTGTGGTTACAACAACTGGACAGTCTGCTCAACTCGTCGCTAAATATCGTCCTCGGTGTCCAATCATTGCTGTAACCAGATATGCTCCTATTGCCCGGCAATTACATATGTGGAGAGGAATTATTCCATTGATTTATGAAGGTATCTTTATTGATCATCTAAAATTTTTGGCTATGCGTATTATAATTTGACATCTAACCTTACTTTTTACTTTGCAGATGCCCCGGACATGGACTGGCAGAATGATCTCGAGAAACGTGTAAGCTTCTGTACTAAGTGGGCTATGGGAGTTGGGTTCATAAGGGTCGGAGATCCTATTGTCATAGTCTCAGGGTGGCGTCAAGGTTCTGGATTTACGAACACTATGAGGATTGTTTACACAGCCGCTGATACTACTGTTGCTTAACTTTTCTTATTTATTATGTTTTGATCGTACTTATTTTATTTTTAAAAGTTTAATATATTATAGCTCTAACACTTTAACAGCGTTTTATTTATTTAGTGCCGGAACAGTGGGACCTAGTGACTCGGTAGGTGACTTAAGAAGCATGATTCATTAATGTTTAAATTAATGTTATACCAGGATATTAATATGTATTAATTTAATGTAATTCCAATCAGCATATGAGTAAATAGTGGCTGTTCAACTTCAATGCTGTAAAACCTTGAGAGATTCTCTCGACTCTCCACGGTCTCCATTATCAGATCTACTGCAGATCACCATTATAACACATATGGGTGCAAAGTTCGCATAAACTTACAAACACTAATCGCCCTTACGGATTTTGAAAGTTTCCCACGATTTCTCTGGTGTGCCATCATCAGACCCTGACTTCCTTATAATTAAACCAGGTTAGAAATATGTTCTACATTTTTAAGCCGATTAAAAAGGATATTAGTAATAAAATATAACATAAATTTTTGCCATGAATAAATGAATCTTGATAAAATTTTGATGTTTTAGCAAAAAAAATATTGTTAAGAGAATTATAAAACGGAGCAAAGAATCCGTAACAGGATAAGCGGAATGATAAACAAACGCGCAGCTGTTGCTTACAAGCCGACTAAAATATATAAAACTCACGAAAATACACAAAGCCAAGTTTTGTTTGTAGATAAAACATGAGACATAAAACGATGTGTCGAATGGAGTGCAGTATGTAGCGAAAGTCCTTCCCTTTTTCTTATATGCCTATGTCCCTGAAGGGGGCAGAGGGTATCTATAGTGCTTCACCATCCCGTTCGGTCTAGAGGTTCACGCTTCATTTCACTCCACGTCCTGCCAACCGATGCTGCCTCTAAGATGATCGTCCGCCGTCAGGATTGTTTGAGGCAGCCACGTTTTCGCTTTCCTTGAGGATTCTAGGCGAGGACTTACCGCGGAATGTGATCAGGATCATGTGCATACGGAGCATGTGGCCGATCCTATTTTACTTGTGGCGTTGATCTGCTGATCGATCGGTATTGCCTACACCGCAACGTTACCACCATATTGATTTTTTTTTCTGGCCAATACACCCCGAAAATACACCTGACATAGCCATTGACGAAGACTTCAAGCTGCGAGATACCTTTGGTGACCTTCCAAGTCTGACCGTCCTTTCCAAGATGGACCGGAATACCGAAAGTAATAAATAACACAGTTTTATGTAACGGACCCATGTGGTATAATGGTTGTGACGTCGGCTATTACACACAGAGTTCCGGGCAGTACAAACATTTGTGTGCATGAATATTATGTATGTTTGTACTGGTCTTAGAGTTTTCTATGTGTAATATGTATGTGTTTACAAAAAAACAGCGATTTAGCATTATATTTTAAAACCCAGTTATTATGCCAATTGCTTGTGTCGCAGATGTTACCACAAAATATAAGTGGCCGAAAACCAGAGTTGTAACGAATCTCTGTGCTCCCATTCTTTCGTCTATTTGCGATGTTCCCGGCTAATGGACAAACAGGGGAAGGGGCGGTGCAATGTTGATTTTCAGTTAGCTTGTGCGCGACGTNACTTCATCTTTAACTGTGTACCATTTTTTGGTTTTGCGATAAACGCGCCTATTGTTATATCATGGATAAGATGGAGATTTTATTGAAATATATATTTTTTAATTTTTAGCATAATATTCCTGTTTGCATTAGTGCTCATCTTCTTAGTAGCATGCGTTACAAAAAGATACCATTACGAGCAGAACTTCTTGACATTGCTAACTGCATTCTTGATGGAGTCGATGCCATGATACTAACAGCAGAAACAGCTGTAGGACAGTTCTGTCGACACCGTTGCGTGTATGGCCAGCGCGTGTAAAGAAGCTGAAGCTTGTGTTTGGACCAAGCAATTATACCACGATCTTATTGAGAAGGTAAAATACCCGTAGTGCCATTTGTACCATTGATGGTACAAATGGCACTGATTTATCCTATTAGTACCACATTTTTTCTGCGAGGGTATTGCTTATTCTTAAAACAGTAATATAGTAAGGTATTATATTATACGTTGTGTGTGCGTGCGTGTTGTGGGTGTGTGTTTGTGTCGGAGAACATGTACCAGTACTAGGTACCTTACCTTAAGCTCTGCTTAGTAATGACTCCATATCATGGTAGGATTCCATTTAACTTTATATTTTTTGCAATCACAATATTGCTAATCTTAAATATACATAAATGTATTAATTTTATTATAAAACAAACAAATACGATTCTTTTATTACCTATTCGAGAAAACGGCGTTAGTTCTGGGACTCGTGCAATATTAATTAATTAATCGTAATTCCTGGTTTTTAGAGTACAAATATAAGTTTCTTAAAATAATAGGTAATATGTAAAGTTTCTTTACCGACAGAAAGCGAGTAGAATAAGTCTGTTGCGCGATATAAGTACTTGTGTTATTTAGTGTACTTAGTTACATCCAACAAAAAAACGTACTAGGAGACTATAATTACAACAGAGGTCTTCGTTTAGTACCTATTCGGTGGTCAGCAATTTTAATATCAATTTGATGAATTCATAGGTTGTTTACAATTGTAACAGAACCTTATATGGTCTTCTAAATCATTTAAGTATACCTAAGGGTAATGCTTTTCATAGAAAGCAAAGTTTACAATTGTGTATCACGTCATCAAGTGGTATCCGCCAAAATAAAAATATTTCATGAGTACAAGAATATAATATTTTTTACCTACGTGAAAATCCAAACAATGTAGGGCGTGCAGCCTTTTAATCTATATGTGAGGCTTTTGCAGGTATGATTTCATTATTTATGGCGACCTGGCGACCCTACTCATATTTCTATGGAAATCGTTTTAGACCCAACTCCCCTGTAATCAAGCAACAGGAGCTGCGCTTGCTGCAGTGCTAGCGGCACAGCGAGTAATAGCTGCAGCAATAGTTGTGGTTACAACAACTGGGCAGTCTGCTCAACTCGTCGCTAAATATCGTCCCGGTGTCCAATCATTGCTGTAACCAGATATGCTCCTATTGCCCGGCAATTACATATGTGGAGAGGAATTATTCCATTGATTTATGAAGGTATCTTTATTGATCATCTAAAATTTTTGGCTATGCGTATTATAATTTGACATCTAACCTTACTTTTTACTTTGCAGATGCCCCGGACATGGACTGGCAGAATGATCTCGAGAAACGTGTAAGCTTCTGTACTAAGTGGGCTATGGGAGTTGGGTTCATAAGGGTCGGAGATCCTATTGTCATAGTCTCAGGGTGGCGTCAAGGTTCTGGATTTACGAACACTATGAGGATTGTTTACACAGCCGCTGATACTACTGTTGCTTAACTTTTCTTATTTATTATGTTTTGATCGTACTTATTTTATTTTTAAAAGTTTAATATATTATAGCTCTAACACTTTAACAGCGTTTTATTTATTTAGTGCCGGAACAGTGGGACCTAGTGACTCGGTAGGTGACTTAAGAAGCATGATTCATTAATGTTTAATTAATGTTACACCAGGATATTAATATGTATTAATTTAATGTAATTCCAATCAGCATATGAGTAAATAGTGGCTGTTCAACTTCAATGCTGTAAAACCTTGAGAGAATTTCTCGACTCTCCACGGTCTCCATTATCAGATCTACTGCAGATCACCATTATAACACATATGGGTGCAAAGTTCGCATAAACTTACAAACTAATCGCCCTTACGGATTTTGAAAGTTTCCCACGATTTCTCTGGTGTGCCATCATCAGACCCTGACTTTCCTTATAATTAAACCAGGTTAGAAATATGTTCTACATTTTTAAGCCGATTAAAAAGGATATTAGTAATAAAATATAACATAAAATTTTTGCCATGAATAAATGAATCTTGATAAAATTTTGATGTTTTAGCAAAAAAAATATTGTTAAGAGAATTATAAAACGGAGCAAAGAATCCGTAACAGGATAAGCGGAATGATAAACAAACGCGCAGCTGTTGCTTACAAGCCGACTAAAATATATATAAAACTCACGAAAATACACAAAGCCAAGTTTTGTTTGTAGATAAAACATGAGACATAAAACGATGTGTCGAATGGAGTGCAGTATGTAGCGAAAGTCCTTCCCTTTTTCTTATATGCCTATGTCCCTGAAGGGGGCAGAGGGTATCTATAGTGCTTCACCATCCCGTTCGATCTATAGGTTCACGCTTCATTTCACTCCACGTCCTGCCAACCGATGCTGCCTCTAAGATGATCGTCCGCCGTCAGGATTGTTTGAGGCAGCCACGTTTTCGCTTTCCTTGAGGATTCTAGGCGAGGACTTACCGCGGAATGTGATCAGGATCATGTGCATACGGAGCATGTGGCCGATCCTATTTTACTTGTGGCGTTGATCTGCTGATCGATCGGTATTGCCTACACCGCAACGTTACCACCATATTGATTTTTTTTTCTGGCCAATACACCCCGAAAATACACCTGACATAGCCATTGACGAAGACTTCAAGCTGCGAGATACCTTTGGTGACCTTCCAAGTCTGACCGTCCTTTCCAAGATGGACCGGAATACCGAAAGTAATAAATAACACAGTTTTATGTAACGGACCCATGTGGTATAATGGTTGTGACGTCGGCTATTACACACAGAGTTCCGGGCAGTACAAACATTTGTGTGCATGAATATTATGTATGTTTGTACTGGTCTTAGAGTTTTCTATGTGTAATATGTATGTGTTTACAAAAAAACAGCGATTTAGCATTATATTTTAAAACCCAGTTATTATGCCAATTGCTTGTGTCGCAGATGTTACCACAAAATATAAGTGGCCGAAAACCAGAGTTGTAACGAATCTCTGTGCTCCCATTCTTTCGTCTATTTGCGATGTTCCCGGCTAATGGACAAACAGGGGAAGGGGCGGTGCAATGTTGATTTTCAGTTAGCTTGTGCGCGACGTCTCTTGTATCTTGCAAGATTTATTTTTGCCCAAGGCAATGGGTATAAGGATTTCTTTATGATTCTTTTGGGTAAACCGCTGTTGCTGTTTAAGCAGACGGAATATTTTTAAATTGTTTGTACAAATGTTGTTGAGAATTCAGATAGGAGGACATTATAATTTGAAACGGCGTATAATAAGGTACCATTATAAGGATGGAGACGGTTCAGCAGTTTCAGTATAAACATATATTTACTTTGTAGAACTTTTAACTTAAAAAAAACAATTTTCTTCCGTCTTTACCTAACGATGATAGGATGGCGGTGTCAGGAGTTCTGAAATATATCCTTCAGAACTTATACTTACCTCAACGGCCTGCGGTGTGGTCCTACGCAACTACAGATGAGGCTAAGGCTTATCGCCAAAAACGCGCATTGCCAAGAAACTCCGCAATATGAAGTAAACGGGGAAGGCCTACTTTAGCAGTGAACTGTACAGTTAAAATGATAATACGTAAAGAACCTTAGCTCACTTCTTCAATCCATAGGAAACATCATTCAATTAAATACTCGTATCGTATGTCACCGGAAAATAACACGAACCACACATTTATAAGTTTTCTAGGTTTATATTCCGTCATAGGAACTATACTAGAGATAAATTGTATTATTTTACGACTACATTTTCGCAAATTGATCACTTAATAAATCACTCGTATAGTAAGAAGAGTGAAATTTACCAATAGCTATGAAAGTTTTTTAGTGACCATAACGAAAGTAGTAGCTTATAACGTACTTGTTCCGAATTTTGTAACAAAAAATAGTTCAGCCACTTCATTTCTTTTGTAGGCAGACAAACGTGTAGAGGGTTCACCTGATATTAATAACGCCATCCATGAACACTCGGAACTCCGAAGTTGTAACGAGTTCGTTGCTGACAAAAAGGGAGAAGGAGCAGATACGAAAGATTGAAAAAGGAAGGGAATTCATACTACCGGTAACCCCACGCATAGCGTTATGGCACTCTGGTCAAGCTTGCTCATTAGTTCCGAATAATACCAATCAAACGAGTTTTTGTAAACACTGTTCATGAGACGCTATGCCATCAGTAATCCACAACACCTTTCTTTATTTTCCCAGGTCACTTACGGGGACCTTTCGCAAGTCGACGTGTATGTTTGAATGTGAATGGACTATGTCTGAGGGCGTAGTACGCTACGCTTGCCAAGACACAGTCTCCACTCCCAGAACTCGTCTGCTCCAATTCTCAAATGTCTGTCATCGGTTCTGTGATATACGTGACCGTATCACTGCTACTTTAATGCTGTTGCTCCGGCACGCTATTTTGGCAACTGTAGTTTTCTTTCGAATTATTTCATTATAAATTTTATTTCAAAGATTTTCCCCGAACATAGCTCGCTCTATTGCCCGTTATATGACTTTGAATTTGTGAACAAACTCGCAGTTAGCGCGTGTGGCATTTACTCGTAAATACGCTTATTGTTTAGACAAGTCAAACGGCGAGGTGACTACGGCAAAGAGAGGTCTAATTAATTCGGGATCACTTACTTTAGCATTTTGTAGTTAAAATATTATACCGAACTTATATGTATTTATACTCAAAGAAAATAGTGACAATATATTCAGATTTAGCGTATTTAACTTTTCCTCGTCTTAGAAGACAACTTTATTCCCTATCCATTTAAATGAGTTTTACGGTGAAATCACATCAGTATTATGCGGCGTATGAAAGAGATTGATAATGAGTAGAATTAAAATCTAGTCAATGTCCGTCTCTAGTAGTCGTACCATCTAGCACGATACCAAATTTCATCAAAATCCGTTCAGCCGTTAATGCGTGTAAGCGTAACAAACAGACATAATTATTTATAATGTAACTACGGATAGGTACGGATGGATAAGTGACACTCAGGGCTCTCAGGTAGGTAAAGGAGATATTTGAGCTAACTCTATGAAAGCTAAGCTCTAAGGAGTTTGNGATATTAAGAGGCGCAATTCGTGACAGATAAATGCATATTATGCTATTTTATATTGTTAAACAATGTTACGCTTATTCGTATGACTTGCCCATTTTAATGTTATAAAATACCCATAAAATACTATGTGAATATGATTCGTAGCACTTCTGTTGGTGCCCATATTCAATTGCTTTTTAAAATTATAGTTTACGGTTTACTTTAAACATGCTGTGTATACAATATGTTTGGTTGGGTAAATCTGGTTATGAGATATGTTTGGAACAGTATCTAAATACTTATGTCACAACACTTTAAATTAATCTGTGGAACTATTTCCTGATGTCATCATCATCAGCAGCTCATTAAACGTCCCCACTGAGGACTACGAGCCTACCCGTAAAGGGCGTATAGACCTTAGTCGTCCATGCGGACCCAGTGCGGATTGTCCAACTTCGCGCACAACCTTTGAATCTATTCGCAGGCGTGCGCAGGTTTCCTCACAATGTTTTACTTTATCGTAAAAGCGACGGATAACGTACAAATATGTTATTTCAAAATTCGAAAAGACGTTGTACGTGGTGGGATTTGAACCGGCACCCTCCAGATCGGAAAGCAACAGTTCCCACCCATGAGCCACCGACGCTTGCTTAATAATGTTATTAATGTAATATTTTATTAACTTACAAACTGTTCAAAGGGAAATCTGCAATGGAATAATCGACGGGCAACACTGGTTAGCTGTCTCTAGCGACGAAATTGCTTTAAGGGAGATTCGCGCCTAATGGACGCGTAATTGGCTGCTTCGCCTCCTAATGGACAATTACAACGAGAGGCGTAGAATTTGCTAGAGTTATAATGCCGTTACATTACCTCTTAACACCGTCTATACGTGATTTTCGAGAATTTCCTACTCGGACTGCCTAGTAAAACTAAAAAGGTTTATGAGAAGAATGGTAGTAGATAAAATTGTCAAATCGTTATTCGATTACATAAAACCATCTTATGTAATAGTCATTTAAAATAAATACCAATGTAGTTTAAAAATTATAATTTTGAATTATTCAAATAAGCAATGAAGTTAATAATATGAATGTCCGATTTCTGGCTTTCTATTCCTTAGGGTTTAAATTTTTGTCTTACTCCCTGAATGTCGTATTCCCGAATGTTGATTTACGTTTTACATTACAGAACGTCGCTGCTTTCTCCACAGTAAATACGGATCTACTACGGCAGTACGGACTCCAACGTATTTATTTACCGTATTTTTAAAATGGGTACCGATTAGAGCAGATATTTTGACGAACCATCTGGTAATATATATATTTATTATTACAGCAAGATAAATACTGCTACACGCAATAAGAAATCCGGGACCAACATAATACAATAGGGAAAAACAATAAAACAGTAACTTAAAACTATGTGCGACCTTACTTATTAATAGGTTGCCACGGCATTCAATACACTGTGGACTTAAGTGCTAAAAATAAACAATTTTACAGATTAATTGTAGATAAAAATAATATTGCACTATAGGGACTAAAACGATTTTGAAATAAGTACTAGGAAACCATATGTAACCAAAAGTAGGGATGAAACGATATGAGTAAATACAAGTACATACTCGATACTTTTATCCGATACCAAGTATTTTTGGTATCGATACTTTTAATCAAGTATCGAGTAAGTATATCATATGAGTACTTTACTGTAGATTAAAAACCTTCATTTTAAGTTCTTTCCCAGATGTGTTACCTTCCAAGTGCATTTGGTAAGGTCATACAAAAGTAATAATATTAAATTATGTGACAATATCAACCTATGCGTCTGAAAATGAATCTACGAATGAAGATTTTGATTTTGATCACAACACATACAACTCACAGTTGGCAAGAAGTGAAAGCGCTCATCGGAAACCGATGGGCTTTAATTTGTTTGGCTAATACAGCCTGCATCTTAAAATTCATAGCGATTGAAGGAATGGGATGATTTGAAACTTGAGTCCCCATCGTTATTAGGTACCTAACTTTGGTCCTTGTAAAGGGTCTTTTTTTAAAACTGGCGTAACAATTATTGCCTCAAGAAATAATCTAACAGGCAATCATTAAAAAAAGTATACTTATATTTTTAGTACCGCTACAAAAGCAGTCTTTTAGTAAATGTTATAATTCATAATTTAAACACTTTTTAAAGTTTGATTTGAAATTTAACAAAATTATTAAAAAGCATTCGATACGAGTAAGTATCGATACTTTTCAACGATACCGATTAAGTATCGATACTTGACAACCGATACCGTATCGAGTAAAAGTATCGATACCTCAGTGGTATCGTTTCATCCCTAACCAAGAGGTTCTTGTTTCGACAGTAAACAACTTATATTTTAAATAAAAACATTTTCACCAATAATAATATATAATCCACAGGGAATGAGAAACAAAGTTTACGTGTATAGATCATAAAAGACAACATTGCCACAGAAGACGTCACTGCTTGTTATGGCCTCTTAAGGGTTTAACCAATTTATTTATTCAGTTGTTGTCCATGAACTAATATTAAAACGGAAAAACTATAAGATGTGATTTTTAAGTACAAAGAAAAAGGAATAACATAGGCTATTTTTGTCTAATTTCAACTCCCCACTTCCCAAATTACCATGTTTACAACATTTGTTATAACTTATTCTCTGCCGCAGATGTTTTAAAGCATAACCTAGTTTCTTCAATAGTATCTCCTTAAATTGTTGTACTCAAAAGATTAAATATTGTTATCTTCATAAGCCTATAACGGCCCACTGCAGGATACAGGCCTTACCGCACAGCATAGGTATGAGAAAATTGGGTCGTAACCTACCACGGGGGCCCAATGCTGATTGCTGAGTGTTTACGACAACCATAAGATTGTAGCCGAAATCAGCTTAACGTGCCCTCCAAAGCACGGTAGGTGGTAGACTCGATACTGAGTCGTCTAGGTATGTACCGTCGCAGTGCCAGATATGGACCCGTGAAATATCAGTGTGAATTAGCTCTGTAGCTAGTGAAATTACCGGGTGTAAGAGACCGGGTTCAATTAAAAATAAAATCAACATGTTACTATACTATACCTTCAGTCTGCATAGTTTCACATGGAAAACTCCATCGGAGCGAAGGAAACAAACGCTCAGATCGTGGGACCACGGAAGCAGTACCATTTCATGAAAATTTATTATTACAGAAGAAATATAATCATATATCTAGACTGACTAGATTTGTATGTACTCTGCGGATAGAAGCTGAAGAGCTAAATCCACACGCGCCTCGCTGCACGAACACATATTTGCTAATATCGTACCGACTATTTGCTATTATTTGCTCCGCCTTTTTTGTTTTGCATTCTCTCAGTGATTTCTCAGCACCATCATCCGCTTGGATATCTTACTATTTTAGTAAAGAAGGTTGATATCATGCTTTATAGTTTATTTGGCACAGACTCTAAAATATCAAAATACTATCAGATATTGACGTAAAACTTTTATCAAAAAACGTAAAGGACATTGGCGACGTGGGTATCACCAATTGTTATTTCATACACATACAAACTTATTATCACCGAAGGTTTGCAATTTAAATATATATCATATTTAAGTTAACGTTTAGCTCGCCATTATGAACTAAACGTTAACTGTTCAAGCTGTACAATACCTATTCCTTTGTTGTATGAACCTAATTTATAACTGAGGTAAATTCTGTAAGATGTATAAGTAGCTTAACATAGAATCTTGTTCAATTTAAAATTACATTAATTTTCAACTAAATGTATTACGCCTTAAATTTGCATGTTGATATGTATAATATGATTCTGTGAAAACTTATATTCATTAAATATAATTAGTTTTAGGTTATAACAAAAACAAAAGAGCCAACAGCAATTTACCCTCTTCCAAATTACTTGAGTTGCGTAATAAGCGTGGAGGGCACGTGTGTTGAATACCCGGAGGCATCGCGACTTCTAGGGCTGGCCTATTTCTAAATATGTTTTGAATATATTTAGAAAAGAAACTTAAACCGATATTTTCTAAATCATTATTTAGAAAGCAGTTAACTTATACTATCCTGATATTCCATTCAATTTTAATACTACTTAAGGTAAACAAGATGATTATTGTTAATCAATAGAGCATGGCATAAGCAAGTGGAATAAACAATGGGATCGATAGGTTATACAATATTAGTAGGCTAGGTTATATAAATATTTGGTCATATATTTAAAGCAAAGAGTGAGTCGTGAACCGGTCGACCAACGTATCATAAAGGTGGCTTGAAATGAAAAATAAAACAAAGAAATTACGCATGGAGAGCTTTTTTTTGGACTAAACTATACATTTCAAGCGTTTAGTATTTTATCAAATAAATAAATAATGCATAAAGTTGGGGAACCAATTGATCAAATCAATTAAATACATGTTTTTCTTTATTTCAATTTCTACTGCATTTTAACTCGACTGATTTTTAAAGTTTCCAACTATGATTAAAAATATTACAACGCCTAAGCAAAACTTTACAAAACCATTGTTTTAATAAAAACGTGTAATAACGAATTACGTCACGTCATTCATAAATACACGTGTATTTATTTATGTCATGGGATCTAAATTGGGTTGAAAACTGATCAGAGTAGCGGCCCTACAAAAAGCTCTTTAGTCTACTCTGGTAGGTATTGTGATTATACTTGCAGTAGCAGATGTCCGATAGCTTTATTGTATAAGATAATAATTGTCTTATGCATGTTAGAAAAAAATGAGATTATTAACAATAAGTTGTTTGAGCTATGCATCAAAGTTTCTAGAAAAATTTTAAATAAAAAAATAACTTAAATATAGAGCTTTACAAAACTTTCTAATTTTATAAAGTCCTCTCTTACTTTTTCAACTTTGGTTTGCATTAAATTTTAAGGATATTAAGAAAGGCCAAGTTTCAGCCATTGCTTGGTGTTTATTGAATTTAGCAGTCGAGCTAAATGCTTAACATAATTTTCTTACAAAAATTTCATGAGCACTTGGAGTTAGTGAAGTGGTTGCCTTTGAGAGCGTTGCTATGATTTGAGGCCCAGATGTTTGGTGAGGTCGGAAAATACTGCTTGGATATCGAAATTAGGAATTGTAGCGATATTAAGTCCTTTTAACTTTATCACTATCACTAAAAATAATGTTGAGTTTTCTTGCAAAATGTTTTTTAATATCCCATCCAGTCATGTATAATAGGTACACTAACAATTAATGATAAAAGAGAGTGGCGATTTAGACATATTGACATTATTTTTATCATCTATACTTGCAAATTTGCGGTGCGTTTCGAAAATTCGAAAACACATTAGTACGTGGCGGGATTTAAACCTCGGCCCTCCCGGTAGGAGGGCGACAGTCCACACCATTGAGCCACCGATGGTTAAAAGGCTTATGACGATGTATATGCCATTTTGACAAATAATTTTCTTTTATTTTAGGTTCATGATTGTTGGTATTTTAATTTCAATGTTCTAAACTAGAAATGTTATAAAATTGTTACCCTCTAACCGCTTCTTTCAGATACATCCAACAAAAACAATTGATTTTTGGTACTGCAGTGGTACCTACCTAAACGACTCAGCATCTAGTCTATCACATAGATCAAGCCGTTCGGAAAGATTATTGTCATCGAAGATGCGTGCGTGCCTTTGATTGAGTCAGAAGAAGAAAACTGGTAGGGACGTAACTACGTCCATCGATGTATTATCCAAAGTACTGTAGTTATTTTTACACAGACGCTTTTAATTTATTAAACGTTAAAATCATCTCTGTAAACTTAGCTTATAATATCATAATAGCATAATTATTATGCTTTAAGTAATGTTTAATGGTTCTGGTATAGAATTGTGTTATGGCTACTTATTTACAGCAATGCAGTTTTCTATCACCAATATGCCGATACCAAGAGTTGCTTTGTAAGCTGAAGGAATGATTTTAAACTAGGTAAGTAATTTTGACAATATGTATTTTTAGCACACTCACCGGCAAAATTATCCGCCTACCTTGTATTTCCTTGAGTTTAAAGTATTTGTAAATTATTAACCATACATGATTATTTTAATAAATTTCAAAGTGAAAAGTAACTTTTAAGCAAAAATTAAATAAATGAATACTTAAATTAAACAGTTTATTCAAAAATAAATATGCTAGATATTAACTTTGTAAAAAAATCATTTTTTCACAACCTTATATTGATAAAAATCGTCTGGTTAACATTTTTTTTAATAAAGGCTGATGGTAATCTTGTGCCCTAATGACTTATTGTAGACCGAGGGTTATTGTGCCACTCGTCTATCGCAGCCATCTTGAGCTCTTTTAAAGGCGTGGGGGCTGATACTTGGACACGACTTTTTAGGTTGCCCTAAATGTTTTTAATTGGTTTAAGACCACGTGCCGGCCTCGGCAAAACTTTTATCCTGACTTTGTGTAATGACGGATATTGCGGTATGGCATATTTATACCATCATTGGTTTTCTGTTTGTCATTTTCCTTCTACTAGTAAACCCCTTTTATTTGATATCCGTTATAAGTAAGTATATAAAAAATATGAAATTTGCTAGTATGCAAAGGCGACCATCTTTGATTTGAAATTACTTATAGTCTAAAGTATTGTACTAGTCAAGTCGTTTCTTTTGACACTCATATTGAGGGGTATTTGCAAAAATATTAACCCGCCATTTCGTAGCATCTTGAACCAATTTTCATCAAACATAGCTAAGAACATTCTAGCCACATTTACCTTTCAAACAAAAAACACAATATTATAATCCATTCATCCGTTCGGAAGTTACGATGCAACGGACAGACGCACACACAGGCACGTCAACTTATAACACTCTGTTTTTCTTGCGTCCGGGATTAAAAAGAACACAATAGAAATGATAATTTTAAGTCTATTTTTTAACAAGTAATAAAACAAATAATTTTATTCTGATAAGGTAAATGAAAACAAGTAAAATATTAATATGAATTGACACTGCAGTTACAGTCACAAAATGTAAGTTCGTCCCTGAGATACAATATCGGGAGTAATAAGTCGGGAGCACGTTTTATATTGCCTGCATGCAGCTTGAGATGGTACTCTATTTGTGTCACTTACAATGCTGACATGCGACTTAACTCTGAAAATGTGGATGTGGCATATTGGTCGGTGTTGCCATTGACCGTGTAAGGTACATAATTATATCTGGGTACTAAATCTCGTTTATTTGACCCTTACGCCTTTAAACTATGACGCGTATTATATGTAATAATTGGCTGTAATTCTTCTTCGGACGAACATCATAAAAAATATAGTAATAGCACAAAATCTATTAAAACAACAAAGATTTTTCTTTTTGTTGAATGGCATTTGATGTATTTCTTGGCGCTTTAGTATAATACATAAATGAAATTACTTTTTCAAAGTAAATATAATTATGACGTTTCTATTTTGATCTTTAATCTTAAAAGTCTATTACAAACATTATTTAGAAGAAATTATTTTGAGGTTGCAATTTGTGTAAAATACTTATCAATTGTCCCGCATACAAAGTGCAGATCATTACATTTTATGACTTTATAGAGTATTGATTGAATGGTCGCTTTGTAAAACAAATGTTATATATAACTTAACCACTATGCTTGACGTTTGTGGATTATCAGTTGGCCTTCGGTTCGATCAAGACTTGGGCTGTGCTTCATGTCCTCGAGAAGACAACGATACATTATGATGATTAGTATGGTATTTGTTTTGTTGGCTGTCCTAAACAAAGAAATGTTATTATAATATTTTAACATCAAAGTGACTTATAAAGTGCAAGAAAGATATGTATTATTAAATCTGTTGTCTCGGGTGACGGGCGCTGTGGCATTGGTGGAGAATAATAACTGTCTATCAGTTATTACTTTACCTTTAATGCCACTCTGTTATGGTCGGGCATATCACTTACCATCAGGTGAGCATCCTGACTGTCATGTACACTTTGTGAAATAAGAAAAGGGGAAAAAAGTTACTTTTATCCGACGCTCTTAACGTGAAGGAAAACATCGTGAGTAAATCTGCCCACGCCTGCGAAGAAATTCAAATGTTGTGAGTGAAGTCGGCCAATCCTCACTGGGCCCTTGTGGACGACAAAGACTTACACCTTTTACGAGTAGGCTCGTGCCTTTCGGTGGGGACGTTAAATGAGCTGATGATGATGATATTGAAATAATATACTTGTGAAGAAGCAATACTTTTTTAATCTATGTTTTTAATAATAATATGCCACATCTAGAACAGATAAGTATTGTTTCTTCCATTCTTGCATATAGCGCCACAAGGTGACAGAAAGGGTAATTAGTCGGCTTAAGCCAGGTCTGCGTCAGGTGACTGCGAGCTATTGTTATCGCATAAAATGCAAATGTAAGGAGTAAAATGTCGCTTTCATATTCATAATTGTTACTAAGTTGGATGCTGACGTAGATTGGTAACTAACAAAAGATAACATTGGTGTAACCTTAACATTTCAAATGCCATAAAAAGCAAGTAGTAGAAATGTAAATATGAAATGCATATTTTATGGAGTTTATCTATGGTTATATATATTTATGTTAATAAGCTATTGTAGCTTTGCACCATCTTGCTCGTGAAATAATAATAGTGGGTATAAGAGATCTAACATCTGTCATATTGGGTAACGGGCGCATGGCAGTGTTGACGGAAAATAATGACTGTCTACTGTTATTAATTTTCTTTAACACTTCATCTGTAGGTCAGTTGTATCTAGGGATGAAACGATACCATTGAGGTATCGATACTTTTACTCGAAACGGTATCGGTTGTCAAGTATCGATACGTATTCGGTATCGATACTTACTCGTATCGAATAGATTTTGGAAAATTTTAAGTAATAACTTCAAAAAGAGTTCAAATTATTAATTATAACATATACTAAAAGACTGCTTTTGTAGCGGTACTAAAAATATAATTATACTTAAGAATATTTGGACTTCGAAATATGAAGGTTGGTCTCACCATCTTGACATTAAATTTATTAACCTTAACTTGTATTTGTTAAGTTGTCGTCAAACATTCAATCTTAAGATATTGCAGTAGGTACCTATTGTTTCACAGACTGTGCAAATATTGAACAGAGCTGCGTAATCAAAGAGGAGTAAATATGAACTTCGAGCATGCGGGTATATGTGTTTAATTAATTACCCTTTACAAGACACCTTATTTATTTATTGTTTTTCTTTAATAGTTTCAACACAGCTCGCCTTTGAAGTATGCAACGAGGAGTTGAAATGAAAGACTCGTTAATGTAGGGGCAAGAATAACCGTAACTCAAATATAAAATACAATAATTATCCTCCATGATTTTATATATTATGGTTATATGGCTCTGATTGAAAATTGTAGCAACGCATCAGATTTTACAATAATATTTTTTATAATAAATTTAAATGCAAAGGAAAATTACACATTTGTAGTTTTGATGCATAACCGCATTTGTTTTAAGTACAAAATTATGTTCAAATAAAAAGACTGAAGGTACGACTAGAACTCGTTTCGGTAAGGTATCATAATTAAAGAAATGTATTTTAATATATTTTTTTTTTTTAGTTATACAAATTCTTATTTATAAAGAAAATATTGTATTTCTCAGGATTATAGAGAATTATCTAGAAGTGTTCCATCTATGAATTTTTCTTTATCAAAAGCGTCGGTGGCTCAATGGTGTGGACTGTCGCCTTCCTACCGGGAGGGCAGAGGTTCAAATCCCAACTCATACCAATGTATTTTCGAAAATATACATACGTTATCCGAAGCTCTTACGGTGAAGGAAAACATCGTGAGGAAACCTTCATACATGCCTGCGAAGAGATTCGAAGGTTGTGTGTGAAGTCGTCCAATCCGCACTGGGCCCGCGTGGACGACTAAGACCTAATCACCCTACACGGGTAGGCTCGTGCCCCTCGGTGGGGACGTTTAATGAGCTGATGATGATGATGAAATTTTTTGGAATATTCAATAGCCTTAATTGATGTTATTATAAATTCGACGACCCATGTGGTGTAATGGTTGAGACGTCGGGTACTACATCAAGTCGGTTTGGGGTTCGATACCCGGGCGGTAAACAATTGTGTGCATGAACATGTCTGTTTGTATTAGTCTGGGTGTATTACATGAGTGTTCTCTATATTTCATATGTACGTTTTCACAATAAAATATTATGTACGTTTTCACAATAAAATATATAAGTATGTTTATCAGTCGTTTAGTACCTGTAATACAAGCTTCACGGTTAACTTGGCTAAATGGCGCTGTGTCAGTGGTTTTTTATTCATTAATCGGCAAGCCACTCTAATTGAAATTTTATTGAATCTAGTCTATTAAATAATTTCTCTTCGATACGATTTCCCAATATTATTGTCACCGGAAAATAATACAAACTGCAAATTTAATAATTTTCTAGGAAATTGATAAACTTTTGTAGGATTCTACATCAATAATAGATGTTATTATTTTACGCTTATATTTTCGTAAATTGATCAAATAACCAAAATCACCCGTAAAGTACTATGAGTGAAATTCACCACAGAGCTGCGAAAGTTTTATAGTAGCCATAACCAAGTTAATAATAACGTCGTTGTTCAGATTTTTTTAGCAAAACACTGGTAGTATCCTACAAAACTATATAAATTACCTAGGAAAGTAATATACACTTTTATTCTTGAATGAAATAAATAGAGTTTAGGTATCTTAATTTATAATTTTGTGACTATGAGTTATGTTTATACGAAGTCTTTGTTGTTCAATCCCAAAAAATACTAGTTGACAAGACAATAAATTCCACCTCGGTGTATACAGACAAAATTCACAGCACAATGTCAAGGATTAACTATCAGGAAAGAGAAATAATAAATATATATTTATGAACCGTGCGTTGCTTCCTCATGTAAGACTATTTGTTCTTAGTTTTTTTACTGAACAGGAGGCAAAAAAAAATATAGTTCCCTAGAAGTGGCTCCCCAATTCATAACAATTGTGACCTTTACTCCCTTTTGCAAAAGAACCCAGGCCGACTCGCTCCAAAGAAGTTCCAGAGGAAGTTCATTCCATGATTTTGTCGACAAATTTGGTCTGTGGAAGCGTATTTAGGACCATAATTGGAGGGGCTCCATTTTTAATTTATATTGTACAAATTCTGTTTTGTTCTGCAATTGTTTTATGACCAGTACCTACAAAATATAGGTTAAGTTTTTTTTTGCAAATCGCAGGTGTGGTCTCTAGTTCCACAAATACATCAATTATTGTCCAAATAAATACATTATTCACCACAAGTATTTAATTTAAAAAAAGGTGCTCTTACAAGAATTGATTCGAATTAATATATTAGAGATATTGCAGTTTTAACTCATGTTTAACGAAATGGCAGGCTTAAGTGCGCGTTAATCCAGTGTCACTATGCTACACAGAAGAATTCGCGGGCAGAAGCAAATATTTCATAATCATCAATAAAGATCTGAGCCAGAAAACACAGAAAATGCTCTCAAACTTTGGCAGTGTGGGAAGCGAGCTAATTTTATTAATGACGCTCCTTCGCTTCTGGCTACGGAGCTACGCTGTAGCAATATATCTTGTTGGCACGTAGCAACGTGGCGCATACCGTTCGTTACAGTACTAACGTTATTTAGTTAAGAGTAAAGTATTTAGTATGCTTGAAATGGTTAAACGTGTTAAAATATGCAAGTTAAAGCGAAATTCTACTATATTCTATTGGTCCCCAGTTTTTATTTTATATTTTTCCTAAATAATCAAATGAGACGAAAAATCTACACATTATTTTAACAAACTGAACATATGTATGTGAACACTAGGAGATATTAACAAAGTATCCAAAGAAAAATATCTTTAGAGCTATGTTACAATAATTTAAATATTCAACATATTATAAATCAAATGACTAAATTCCAATATGTTTAGATACATGTTATAGTTACACAACAAATATTAATTTCATTAGGAACCTAACAAACAAGTTTAATTATGTATGTTGGTAATGTAAAATGCAATAAATAAATAAAAATAAAAGAACTTATGAAAATGGCAAAAAACATTATAAACTATTTTTGATGAGTGACTTAGTAAAATCTTTTTACTGTCTCCGTCATCTCGTGGATGCAGTGTTCGGCTGTGTGACCCGTGGAGGTAGGGGTTCGAATCCCGCGGGGAAATGGCACTCTTTGATTTGAGTTTGGTCAGGACATTACAGGCACGCACCTGATTTATCGAAAAGAAAGATAATTCCGTGTTTCGGAGAGCACGTTAAGCTGTCGGTCCCGGCTACAATCTTAGGATGTTAGTCGTCATCACTCACCAATCCGCATTGGACCAGAGTGGTGGTTACGGCCCATCTCCCTTTAGTTAAGCTGCGCGGAAAGGCCTGTGCTTTACAGTGAGCTGTTAGGCTGATGATGGATGGAGTTCTTTTTCTGATGGTAAGCCAAAATCGTCACCTATGGACACTACTGTGAAACTTAAGACATTGCGTCTACCCCTTTGATCAAAGAAACTATCGACGGTCTACCCCCAAAAAATCCTGTCGGCCATGCGCCAAACATATATGGTTTATGTTTGAATTATGTGCTACAGTAAATAAAACATCTTTTTAATGGTTTATTGTCTCATATCATAAAAGTCTGTGTATGATTTCAGTACAAGTTAACTAGACTAACCACATTCGTCATGAGAATGGATATGCTTAGTTGATCTATGCCTAGCTTGGACTGTAGGTTTGTACGAAGCTCAAAAATCAAACTAACATTAAAGTGTACTATAATCTGAGCATGCTATTTGCTTGGAAAACCGTGATACATAAAATGACGACTATATTTATAATATGAATTGAATTTGTAGATAGATTCAACATTGTCTGCCAATAACTAACACTAAATATGTTACAGATTAACCAGAAAAAACTTCAAATGAATTTCAGAAATTCCTTGCGAAAAATCAGCGAAGATTAAGGCATAATGATTCGCTGCTAAGTATTCATGGACGATCAATAAATTTAGTCGGCATGTGTACTCCGCTGTAATACTGCCTCCTCTAATCCGTATTTATTTCCCCAAAACAGTGGAACAGCTGGCTTGAGTTTGCGTCCCGAAATTTATGCTCGTTCTCCTCGGCCCCCAAGAAACTCATGTACCTACAGGATGAACGGGGAGACTATTTCTTGAATCACGAGAGATTTCATGCAGTATTATACCACATACATATTTGTACCTTTATTGTATGTTATTCAACCCATAAACACTAATTAAGTTAATTATATTAGCGAAATAACAGATCCCTTTTTGGTTTCATTAATAGACTTTTTAACTCTTGTCATATCTTATTTCATTATACGAGTAATTTTTATATATATTACGAAACTTGGTGCATTTCATGATGTTTTTAATAACGAAATATATAAATTGTAGCTTATCATGAATCAAATTTTTGTAAAATATAGTTTTGAAACAGGCAAAAACGCTATTATGATTAGTAATTTAGTTTTGTAGGCTATGCTGTTATTAAAAATGGAATTTGGCAAACCACAGATAAACTTTGGACGAACATGGCGGACAGAGTTTAGGCCCGTGTGTGAAAATGTTCATGGTACATAAAGTTTCGACTTTATAAGATTGATATATATAGTGTATGAATTATTTAACACTGCCAATGACGTCTTTAGATGCTAGACAAAGATTGTCTATTGTGTCTGGATTTCCGGCGTTTAATGGGTTAAACGTAGGAACAATAATAACAGTGTACGATCAACATAAAACATAATTTGGTTAAAATATTAGATCGTCATCAATAAGACCTCGTGTAATTTAACAAAATGAACGTGAGATTTAGAAAGACTAGTGTATACAATTAAAGATTAAAAAGATAGCTTACCTTTATTCTTATATCATTTATTATGAAGACATGTTTTTTATAGCGCTCGATTTGGGAATCAAGCACCATTAAATTTACAAGTTGGCGGGATGGTCTTCCGCGATTTGAAAGAGGTATTTTCACTGAATCACAAACAATACGAGTATTATAGCTGACAGGCAAAGTTATCAAATTTTAATATTTGTGTGTGTGTGTTAAAATATATTTTTAGATCAGTTCTTTTTGTTATTCCTAGGCAGTCTTTTTAGTGTTCTAACTATTTAAAAATCAGCATCAAAATCCGTTGCCTGGTTTTAAAGATTTAAGCGCACATAGGGACATAGGGACAAAAATACGACTTTTTTTATACTATGTTGTAGTGATGTAACGAATATTGAATTTTTAACATTTATTTTGAATATTTATCTTCAATATTCGCGAATGCGAATGCGAATGCGAATGTTAAATTTCAAATAAAACGCGCGTCAAATATTTGACAGCTTTGACATTTCGTGCCGGCCATGTTGAAACCGAACATAGCCGAGCGCCCGAACCGATACAGGTTGAATGAACGAAGTTAGTCACAGAAAGAAAGTTCATTCGAAAAGTTTTGTTTTGATTAAGGTTTTAAAAAATCTAAGAGGTTATGAATTTCATATTATGGAACAGTCAATTCACATATGATTAAATAAAATATATAAAGCTTGCTTATCTATTGTGTTATTAATTCATATGCATCTATCTATATAATAATTTCCTTTCAGTTTGTTAAAAACATTCGCAAAATATGCGCATCGTTTTTTGCGAATGCGAATATCGAAAAATATGCGAATATTCGTTACATCACTACTATGTTGTGATGATTAATTCCACTGTTTTAGGGGTGGGAGTGAAAGTTAAAAGTTTATAATTTTAACTGTCGGTTGTATACTACTCTTAGATTAAATACCAAATGTAAGCTTTCTAAGACGTCAGGAAGTAGCCGAACATTTTGATGATCATCAGTGACAGAATCGGCATATTTTAGACATCGGTATAATCTAAAGTGATAGCGCTATTTAATTGAGACTTTGTATTTTGATGAGTTTATTATCGACATCAAATTCTCAGAATATGAACTATAAGGTACATCGGAAACCAACTCTATGAGAGTTCGAAAAAACGACGAAGCGCTTCGGGAAAAGGCAGGTTACTCGTGCAGTAATCCGAGCCCCCAAAAAGAAAAAGTTTAATTAGTAAACGTTGCTTATGTCCTTATGCCTTATGACATGCCTAATAAATAAATATAGCCACGAAAAATGTATCTAATTATAATAACTATTATTAACACAAATATTATAATCACAAATATAATTTCAAACTCATTTCCTAAGCAAGGACTCCTGCCGGGAGTTCAGAATGCCCTTCTACAATTCTGCCGTGTTATATGACATATTTTAATCATGCATGGAATACACGAATGAGTAAAGAGTTAAACTCAAAGTGTTCTATTCGGGTGAAAGAGATTCAGCAGTCGCAATTTCTTTCCTTTCCGGTAGTAGCTTAAAGCCTCATCCATCCTATAACCTATTCATATGTTTTAATTTTTTCGGGTTCAATGTCGTAAAACGTAGAGAGTTTGGTTGAATTGAATAAAAATAGCGTAGGGTAGGACGCCCTCTTGAGTGATGGACCGCCGACTTGCGAAAGGTCGCTGGTGGAGGCTGGATGAGAAAAGCGGAGGACCGATATATGGCGCGGGATGGGGGAGACCTATGTCCAGCAGTGGACTGCGATAGGTTGAATAGGAATTAAAATAGTAGTGGAACCATTATTTGTAATAATGTCTTGCTTATTGATTGAAACATTATTTATATAAGAAATTTATTATTTTGACGACCCATTTGGTGTTGCGGTTGAGAGGTCGGCTGCAACACCAAGGTTCCGGGTTCGATCCCCGGGCAGTACAAACATTTGTGTGCATGAACATGTCTGTTTGTAATGGTCTGGGTGTTCTCTATGTATGATATGTATGTATTTACGAAAAAAAAATTATTTAAGTATATTTATCCGTTGTTTAGTACCCATAATACAGGCTTCGCGCTTAACTTGGGGCTAGATGGCGCTGTGTGAATGTCAGTGGATATTATTATTTATTATTATTATGACAGCTGAGTTTCAGGAAATAATCATAAGTCATAAGCTGATTTTAAAACAATTTGGTGGTGCGGTTGACTTCTATATATCTATATCGTTCATTTATTCATATGGGATGTTTGAGTTTTGCTAGAATCAATTGTGATTAACTAAAGTGGGCAAAATCTCACATTTATATTGATAAAGCTAAAGGTAAAAATGCCTAGTATATTATGTATATAGATTATATGTTAAGTGATAAATTTTCGAAAATAAAAAACTCAATGCATGGATCTGTCTAAACTAAAATCTATTGGTTAACTAAAAAGTCCGATATAAAAACAAAATAATTTTAAATAAAACTAGAAGTGGACTGCCAAAAATATTACTGAAAAAAAAAACTAGCTCTATCATATAGTGCAAACATTAAAGGTAAACCATGTAAGCAACACATACATTATTATATATTTTTTTTAATCACAATTAAATGTTTATTGTAAAATCTAATTAAGTCATAAATACACTGTAACTAAATATACACCTAAACACTTTTTTAAAAATAATAATGTAAACTAAAAAAATTTATTAAAGGAAGTTTCGGCAAGGGTCCGAAAATACTGGCAGCTTACCCCTTTGGATTGCCAGACTGATTCTTTGTCCAAGGTAGCTGCCAGATATTTTAATTATAAATAAAAATACAATTTATACTTTTCATACATTTTCATGATATTGCAGGTGGGGACAAAAATAACAACACTAGTATTTATTCAAAAGAAAGCTAAGAGAATGTTTGCAATGAAACAACTATAGGTGCTACTAAAGTGAGATATTATTGTGAGTCCCACGCAGAGAAAGTTTTAACAAAACAAGCAATCTTTTTCACAATACTCCTGGTCCCAAAAGCATCTCTGTATGGTTATACCATGACATTCCAGATTTACTGTGGAACAGTTAAACTTTTTGCTATTTGCAGAAGTTTATTTTTACGCGTGAAGTTTTATTGCAGCAACGAGTTCTAGTATTTGATTGCGTAACGTGGAGAAACGGTTTTTGTAATGGTTTTCCTAAAGTCATGTTAAAGGTTATTTTCTGGTTGAAACGTTTATGATTCTTGTTCCAGTGTATTTATTTAGTAAATAGTCTTTTTTCTTGCAAAAATCCATATCTGTCATGGTCAGATTACTGTAGAATGAGCGTACTACCACGTCCCTACCACTTAATGACATTAACACATTTTGACGTAGTCATCACAGACTAATAGCATTTTTTGGATCTGGTAGACATCATGATAAGCTCATTATCCGTCCCCACGTACCTAGGGCACGAGCCTACCCTAGGGTGTAAAGGCCTTAGTAGTCCACGGGGGCGATTCACGGACGACCTTTGAATAAACTCACTAAGCGCAAGGCAGGTACCGTGCAATCCAGTTTGTACCTTCTACTGTACGGGCCCAAAACTAGAATCTAATTGAACCGAGGTACTCAGCCGAGTACCTTAGGTCGCTGGTGGAGGCTGGATGAGAAAAGCGGAGGACCGGGATATCTGACGTAAAATAGGGGAGACCTATGTCCAGCAGTAGACTGCGATAGGTAAAACAGAGAGACTCAGCCGATGAAAAAATTGAGCCGAGTTAAATTCGGTACTAATTACTCGGCAAAAGAGCTACGTGGATTCATATTATTTTGGAAACAGAAAAAGCAACAATGTAATGAAAAATTAACAATTGGCTTATTCTATTCAAATCGTCTTATTTAACACAACAATGCATACTCGTATATTGATTGACATTTTTTCAAGTCCGGACACCTATGCCCAATTCTATACGAACGTCTGTGTTGGGTGACATCTAGTATTACCATTTAAACAAGTTTTATGTAAATTTCGCCCGCAGGCGAGAGCTTATTTTCAGGCGAATTTTTAAGGGGTACTTTTCTTTATAGTTCCAAGGATAAAAGTTACAAGGTTTCTGATACGGAGCTCTTAATAGGATTGGATGTTATTTTCAAGAAATGCTTTAACATTAATTAAACAAGTTTTATTTTGAGAAAAGAAATATTGCATTAATTGTGACGAGACAATTTATTCCAACGTTCGCACAGATCTTTATAAATTAATTTTAATTGAAACATAAAAAGAAACAGTGAGTTTGTGTTCAGTGAGACTGATATCGCTTATTAAAAGTATTGTTTGTTGAGTTATGTTTTATAATAATTAATAAAATTTTATAAGAATCCAATGAAAGTTTATCAATTTCCTAAAAAAAATGACAATTTGCAGTTCTTATTATATATAGGCCCACTGCAGAGCATAGGCCTTACAGACAATCAAGTGATTCAGCCTACAAGGTCCTAACCAAAAAAACGCAAAAAGTGGCGTTATGCCGCGGGATTAGAACCCACGACCTCCGAGATATGCAGCGGTCTAAGCTATACGCTTTACACACTAGACCACGGAGGTAGTACTTTTGTATCATCACAATATTTATCAAAGGTTAAATTATTAAATAGAGCTGATTATTAAATCCGGGGTAATACTGAATATTTTTGTTAATTTATTTCTGTATTCGTAAGTTTACCCAGAACCTGTTGAGCCTTAATAAATCATCAATATTCAAGACTTGGCTCAGCTGCCAGCTAGACTTAGGATGTCATCACTTATTTTGTCTAAAGACTGTGACAAATGCGTTAGGCTGTCTTAAATTTTATCTTTCATGATTTGTAACTAATCTAAAATAATAACAACAAAAAATAACTATGCACTACATTACAAAAGATAGCCAACGAAACGTTATATAAACCATTTGTTCTAAGCATATTTTTCAAATCATATCAGCCGATATGAGCTGAAAAATATGCTTAGCCCCCTAGCTTACCTAAATAACTCTAAAATTGGCGTTATATAAAGGAAAGCACTTTGTTGTAACTTGTGCTACAGGACCTAGTGGTCTAACTAGTTAGGGCTAATAAAAAACTCAAGTTTCAGTTAGTTTTCACTGGTTCAATAACAGTTTGTTGTTTAGTTTATTTTGTTGTGTTTTATTTTTTGCACGTGCATATTACATATACGTGTTTTGCAGAAACATCACTTGTGTTTACGTAAAACAAAACAATAATAGCTAACAATATTCTCAAACTTTTATTCTTGATTTAAGATTTGTCTCAAAATAAAAGTCAAATGTTAAATAATAATTATCATGAGTTTTTAGGGTTCCGTAGCCAAATGATAAAAAACGGAACCCTTATAGATTCGTCAAGTCCGTCTGTCCGTCCGTCCGAATAACACAACCCCATTTTTCTTCGAAACTATAAGCACTACACTATTCAAATTAGTATGTATATGTATTCTGTAAACCGCTAATAATATTAAAAACAATATTAATATGTTATGTTATAGTGTACGTGTGGATCTTCTGGTAGCAAAGATACTGGAAAAGCGTTTTAGTCTACACATAGCTAATTACAATGAAGGGTGTATCAGCACGTTGACAAAGCGGAGACGTCCGCACTTCGCTCGAGTTTGGCAAGAGGCCCGTCAGCATACGTGAGCGTACATACAACGCTTACGGACTTGACAATAATATAATAAGCTTTTACTCGCGGCTTCACTCCCATGTACTGTCCATGTACTTCACTCCCAGGGTTCTTTATTCCTGCTAACACAGAATAGAACTCGGAACAGAATATAATTTTAATACGCTATTGTAGGCGATGTTATAAATGTCTGTTTTATGTTATAAAATGAAAACTGCGAAGTCTCGTATGAAATTTAATCCGTCTTTTTCTATTTTGCCGTGAAAGTCGGACATACAGTCACACTTTCACATTTATAATATTAGTTTCGGTTATCATTTAGGTACTTCTTATTATAGATGTATATAGAGATATTTAAATTTTGACACGAATATATCGACTATTAATAATGCATAAAGAACAAACTAACCAAACCTATAATTATATTGTTATAAAATATTCCTAACGAATGTTCACAATAAGTGTCTATGTTAGATTTATTTTGGAACAGCGTAATATACTAAAGTTGTTTTTGCCGCTTGACAGCTTTAGTAGCATTATGTGTCGGTAGGAATCTTTGATCGTGATCAGAGCCATGTATCGAGCAAGAATGGGCTGGTTTCACCAGAGTCATGTTGTCAGAAACAACATTAGATTCGATTTTTTTTCGAATGTCTGTAGTTACTGGAAATGCGATATTCTCCCTTCCCGAAGAAAATATGGGATTAGCTCTTCCCTCTTCTTTTTAAGGTTGGAAATATACTTTGGAGTGATGATTGTCGGAATTATGTGCTCATTTGTTGCGTAGGTTCTTGTGAAATATAAATAAAGGTTTACATCAATGGAATCGGAAAATCTTTACTTTTCTAGGAGTAAAGAAATATTGATTAACTGAACTCAGTCATTAAAAATATACTTTTGATTCATATAATAAAAATTAACTATGATTGTATACTCACTAGAAAACATATTTTACGGTTGTTTCACTAGAATAGTAGTTATATTGTGAACGCACTGCCGCAATCCCCCGGGATCCACGAGCCGTCTCCGCGTTGTAGGGTGCTCGACCTTTCCCAATACAAAGGAAACTCTGTTTTAACTTCATCTCGACGATACTTCGCTATTGATTACTGTATCCTGCTTAGTCGTTACTCAGACAACGTACAACATTTTTGGAAAATCTATCAGTCTTATACTATATGCTTTACTATACACATAGCCTTAGAGGTTTCTATTAATAATAATTTAGTTAATTAAGCACAGTAAAATTATAGTTACTACGTACTCGTAGCAAAAGCACAACTGGAATGGCCAAAACATAATGACACTTGGTTCTCAATAGCTCAAACGTACTTTTCTGATTTTCAATTTATTTAAATGTTCTATTTTGTAGCAATATTTTGTAGAATTTGTAACAAAAACGATTCCAGAAGTCGTGAGCTCAAATTCCGTAGGGAAACAACACTTTGTGCGATTTTTCCTAGTTTGGTTAGAGCATTGCAGGTTGAATAACTTGACTGTCTGAAAATAAAGATGATTCCGTACATTGGAGTGCACGCTCAGCCGTCGGTCCCGGCTACAATCTTAGGATCATCATCATCAGCTCATAAAACGTTCCCACCGAGGGGCACGAGCCTACCCGTATAAGGTAATTAGGCCTTAGTCGTCCACGCGGGCCCAGTGCGGGTTGGACGACTTCACACACAACCTTCGAATCTTTTCGCAGGCGTGCATGAAGGTTTCCTCACGATGTTTTCCTTCATCGTAAGAGCGTCGGATAACGTACATATATTTTTCGGAAATTCGAAAACACATTGGTACGTGGCGGGATTTGAACCTCAACCCTCCCGGTAGGAAGGCGACAGTCCACACCATTGAGCCACCGACGCTCTTAATCTTAGGATGGCAGTTGTTAACACACACCAATCTGCATTCGACCCGCGTGGTGGGTTACATCTTAATCTCCACATGGCTAATGTGCCCTGAAATGAGCCGCTATAGCCTGATGATGACGACGATGATGATTATGACTAGGTACATTTGCTTCGTTCTTATTATTTTTTGTTATTAGCTTTCAAAGGGTTTACTTACAGCATAAAATGTACAATTCGTTTTATTGAATGTGCGACATCATCAGCTCATTAAATGTACCCACTGAGTCACGAGCCTACCCGTACCTGGTTGTATAGGCATTAGACATCCTCGCGGGCCAAGTGCGGATTGGCTGATTTCACACACGTTTGAATCTCTTCGTAGTCGTGCGCATGTTTCCTCGCGATGTTTTCCTTCGCCGTAAGAGTGTCTGATAATGTACACATTATATCGAAAATTTTAAAAGATACTGGTACGAGGCGGTATTTAAACCTGCGCCCTCCAGAGCAGAGGGCTACAGTCGCTGCCAATGAGCCACCAACGATTTGTGTGAAGTTATTGTATCAATATAAAAAAAGTAAACATACCATTATACTTCACGTCCAACCGCGACACGTTTGATACGAGTCCTTGATTTGAGTAAATTTATGCACCCAACCTCTTCGTCGATTCCATATCCACTTGATAAGGTGAACCCAAATCAAATTCACACACGGCTGATTCGGAAATGAAAAATCCCTTCACATTTATTTATATAAGACATATGAAAGAGCGTCCGTGGCTCAATGGTGTGGACTGTTGCCCTCTTACTGGGAGGGCTGAGGTTCAAATCCCGCCACGTACCAATGTGTTTTCGAATTTTCAAAATTATATATATGGTTTCCGACACTCTTACGGCAAAGGTAAACATCGTGAGTAAACCTGCGCACGCCTACGAAGAGATTCAAAGGTTGTGCGTGAAGTCGTCCACCCGCACTGGGCCCGCGTGGCCAACTAAGGCCTAAACACCCTTACTGGTAGGCTCGTGCCCTGGGCACATTTAATGAGCTGATGATGATGATATGAAATCTCTATAGAAATTTCATACATCAGAATACACTACCTATCGATACTGAATTGATGTTGTTGTAATCTGTAGATACATCATTATCATTAGCCTATTACGGCCCACTGCAGAGCACAGGCATTCACGCATAGCATACTCGTAGCTACGTGGAAATTGGGACGTACCCACAGATTTCCCAATACAGGAGATGGGGCAAGCCGCGTTTAAAGTGCGACAACTGTAAGCTCAACGAGCATACACTGGCTACCAGTTTACGCTCTGTGAGACGAGTCAAGACGCACGAATATTAGAAGAAATTACCGTTTTTTTTTAAATGCCATCCTGTGCAATTGTAACATGCCATCATCGCAATGAATCAGTAAATTTACCAGAAATATAATAACTTTTCACAGGTAAGAACCGAAAAGAAATTGCGACACCGGGACTGCCCATAAACTTGGCGGCTTGTCCAGTCTAATGTATATTCTGATGTCTGTGGCCGTAACCCACCCCGCAGGCCAATGTGGATTGGTCAGTGTTATTTATTATCTTCTATTTCTTATAGGTAAATAAAATTACGGTGAAGGAAAACATCGTGTGGAAACCTTCATGCACCCCTGCGAAGAAATTCGAAGGTTGTGTGTGAAGTCGTCCAATCCGCACTGGGCCCGCGTGGACGACTAAGGCCTTATCAACCTATACGGGTAGGCTCGTGCCCCTCGGTGGGGACGTTAAATGAGCTGATGATGATGAAATAAAATTAGAGTGTCTGTTTGTAATATTTAAACAACAATTTAATTTTACAAATATTTATTTATTTATTTATTTAACAATTTATGCACAACAGAAAAGACAAAACACAATAAACATGGAAAGTACGTACAAAGGCACAGCTTATTCACAATGAAATTTCTTCCAGCTGGCCAAACAAAAGGAAACAAAGTAGAAAAGTAGGCAAGTGTGTACTAATAATAAAATAAAAATACACATATATGAAATATATATATATATATATATATATGATTATGGATAAATACATAACTTGATAAAAAAAAAATATAAGCACCTAAATTATTTTAATTCATATAGACATATAAATAAATGATAAATTACATGTAGAAAAATATGACATATACATAAATTTAAATAGAAGAAAGATAGAAGTCTTTAACTCGTTTCTTAAACAAGGAGACACTTGCACTATCGCGAATTGTAGAGCAGAGAATTCCACAGTCTGACTGCATGAACAGAGAAAGATACGAGAAGAAATCAGACTTATGTGCTGGAAATTTAAGAAGAGACCTTAAGTGGGACCTACAAGGATCATCAGTTGGGTACAAAAGAAAAACGATTCCTTAGATAGGAGGATAAGTAGGGTTATAAGGACATTATATAGAAGGCAAAGAATTCGGGTATTTCCTACTTGACGTTGGGAGCCATTTTATGTTCAGCTCGATAATGTGAAACATGGTCATATTCTTAAGGCCATAATGAACCGGATAGATAAATTTGCAAACGCTAAGTTTGTTCAATGTTCCTCAGTAGCATCAAGGCAACAAACATCAGCATAATCTAATAAGGGTTGATAAGGACTGGCTAAAGCTATTCTAGTAACCGTAGGTAAAAGCTCTGAGACCTTCAAAAATGAAAAAGTGTAGAATACTTTACGACTATTCCTTAACATAAGAAATATGGTAACTTTCACTGACTATATTCTTACTGCTATGGATAAGTGCGCGCAAATCGATGCATCTACACTGATTTTTCAAAAGCATTGATAAAATCAGCCACCAAACCTACAGAAGACACAGAAGTTGAAACGATTTCGGTTGTGCACGGCAGCTTGCTCAGGTGGCTCGAGTCCTATATTCGAAATCGTAGTCAGGCAGTTGTGTCAAGGGCTTCTGCTCGAGTTCTGTACCCAATACCATCAGAGTCCCACAGGATCCCACTGGGTCCTGTTCTGTTTTCTATATATTAAATGTCATCCGTGATGTACTTGTTAACTGCAATCACTTACAATATGCAGACGACACAAATTTTTTAACGTAATTGCTAATCTGGATGATTGCCGTAATTGCAATCAGATTAGAATCCCTAAACGAATACTGCGCAAAGAACCAACTTTTTTAAACACTGACAAATGTTTTATATATCATATTCAAGAAAAACTAATCCTTTATTATTCCCGTATGTTTAGTAATGTGAATTGGAAAGAGTAGACAGCATTCGCGACTTGGGAATAACTATGGATAGTAAACTTACATTTAATTCACACTATGACACTATTATACAAAAAATCTTTTCGAAATTTAGATTATCAAAGAATAACAAAATCATTTTAAAAACCAATAACATTAAAAATATATACTTTAGTTTCGTACGATCTATTTTGGACTTTGGATGTGTTTGGAGTCCCCATTTCAAGCAGACATCGACCAGGATTGAAAAAGTCAAAAAAAATTATTAAAGTGTTAAATTATCCACCAATTACAGACCTGGAGAACCTTATTCTATGAAAAACATTCTTAAGCATACAAGTTACTAACATTAGAAAATCGACGAAAACAATTTGATATACATTCTTTTTTAAGCTACTGAATAGTTACATAGACTCCGCAACACTTTTATCAAAAATAAACTTCATTGCCAAGGCTCGTTTGCCCGCCCGTTCCTCTCGTTCAATAAGAATGTTTGTACCACCTCACACGTAAAAAGTACACTAGTAATAACTATATTTCTAGATCTTTAATTTGTTATAACACCGATTTTTCTAACATAGACCTATTTCATATTTTCTAACAATAGTCTTAAAAGTAAACTTAAAAAAATATAATGATGACCTAAATATGTATTAACTGTAATAATAATACTTTAATATTAAGCTCGTAAAATTCTGTAAGTTCTTGAATATATACATTATGCTCACCTAACAGTAAATGTACTATACATATGTACTCTCATACATGTAAAAAAATGTTTAATACCACTATTGTACCGATACTAAATTTTGGGCACTGTTCTATTAGTTTATTTCTGTATTTTGTTAGTAATATGAATTATGTAATGACTGTTTGTGCCAAAATAAATGAGAAAAAATAAATAATAAAATTATTACTTCATACATATGAATATATATACGGTTTATACACCAAAATTTTTTTTAAAAGTTTTGTTTGTCTTTATTCCAGGTTATCTCTGAAACGGTTAAACTGATTCGTACCGGACTTATTCGGCGGGTTGCGGATGTAATAAAGAAACACATAGGCTGCTTTATTTCAGAAGAAAACTTTTTTTTTTAAATCAACGTTTTACCGCGCCGCGACCGCGCGTCGCGTTAGTACAATCTTAGGATAGTCGTCTTACTGAAAACTTTAAAAGTGAGAGACTTTTAATTAATTGCCAAATACGCTAGAAGTTTGATTTTATACCCACAACTTTTATACTTATAGAGCAAGATCCCAGAGACCCCAGACGTTACTTATTTTCTCACAAAAAATATTAATGCGATAAAGTAGTGTTAACGTACTTTGAGTGTGTGCATACCTGCTATTTTGGGTCGACGGCCAAGTCATAGGTACCAGGGGCAAAAGGTACATAAATACAGTACTAAGTAAGTTTTCTTAAATTCTCAGTGCTGATTTTTACATATGCTTTAGATAATTTTGTTAAAAATTAATAATCATTATTGCCAGACACTTTCCATGGGCACTTACTCTTACCAGACGATATAAAGCTTAAAAAAACATATTTTTACTTATAATCTCACTCTTGATTTTTATATATGATACTTAGGGAACTATTTGAACACCCCTGGTCAGCAGCCAGATCAATTGGAAGGGCCAAACATCCCCCCAGACACACATTAAGTGTCGCTATGTGTGTGTCGCTACGCGAGATCAGAAGCAGAATTATCAAAGTGTGTGCTTTGTGAGAATTCCGATGTGAATTTAATATTGTTTATGGAAGAAACGTTGAAAAAGTGTCAAACAATATTAAAGCATAGATTAGAAAGGAACATAACCTAAATTCAAAAATATTGTTTTTGATTAGTAGTATTCAATTTTACTCGATGATCAGAAATAAAACATAGGTTCAAGAAACTTGTATTTATTACCTTAAAATACCTTGTAATATTCAGGTTTGTTTATATTTTGTATTGAACGAATCTTTAATCTCTCATCAAATCTTAAATCATACCATCTTTAAGGTGGCCCATCTGATGGAAAACGGTAACCGCCGGGCATGGACAACGGCAATACCAAGGGCAAAGCCATGCCGCTGCCTATCAAGAGGAAAGGGCTTTTTTTAAACCTCGTTAAAAGAAGGACGACCTCCTCAATATTAGCTCTTTATAACTACAGTAACATGCGCAACAATAACTACAGTTTATTTTGTAATGAAACCTTAATGTTATTACATAATAAACTGCCTAAAACATTAGAGTATCAATGACTGCGCTACCTTCCAGATAACCACAGCACACAACACAATGCTATGTACTCGTACGTTGTCCTTTTGTTTTTCAAGTGAGGTTGAAGTGTTTGTGACACATGGGGCTTTTGTTAATTATGTGTATTAAGCCCGGCTTAATGCTGACCCGTTGAGTTGAGCGATGATGTTAAAATACGGCTTTAACATTATCAAACGAATTTGAAAATTATAAAGACGGTTGACAAAAACTAATATGATACGAAGCATGAATTAAATTATTAAGTTTTATTAGAAGATTCTAAAAAAAAAGAAAAGCTCTACGCACAAATACACGCTCTCACACACGTCTGGTAAAGACTTATAAAGAAATTTTTAATTGTTTGGTAGTTCTCGTATGAAAATACACATTATTTTATGATTAGACTGACGGCCATATGAGCTTGCCACTTTCCAGTGAAGCTAAAAAGGCCAACAGCACGAATTGTATCCATTTAAGAAAAAATAAAAACGTTTATTGACTAAATAGTAAGAAACATTACAACACTATTCATTTTAGGGAACTATTACAGTATGAAATAAAATAAAATTAAAACAAAACACAAGAGCGTGCAAAAATTTATTAGTCATGACTAATAAATTTTTGCATACTGCTTTAGCATAATAATATGCTGTTGTATGTATTTTAAAAGTATATATGATTTAAAGGTTTGATTAATTTACACAAAGCAGCGCTGGCTGTACCAACGCAACTACGAGCCACACTTTAAAACAATAAATAGAGTAAGCAAATATTATCACTATAATATTATAACTTTATTGAAATTCGCCGTTTTCTGTCGTTTTTCATTTATTTACAACAGAAAATCTTTTATTTGCGGAACTTATTCCGTGCTAAAGCGAAAAGCAATTGTATCTTAGCTACATCGGGCAAGTTTTCGTGGAATTTGTCGATGTCACAATGAGGTTAATTTGTTATCATTAGTTATGAAAATTTTAAAATAGACAAAATCTATTTGAGCAATTGAGGTTTACAATAAGCATTGCTCAGATAAAAAATATTTATCCAACAATAAAAGCTTGTGGACAAAGAAGCCCTCAAGAAAAATCAACCTTAGAAAATAACAACTGTCTAAGGACAGCGCTTTGAGGCATTTTTTTTTCAATTTTTTTTAGATTTTTTATTTAAAAAAACGGTGATGATCATATGATATGTGTCTACTATGTCACCAAATGGACAGCGATGACGAAAAGTGCAACAAGCCCCTAAATACAAGGATGCGGCGAAACCTAAAAACAGAATTTTCTGATAAAATGCTTTTATGAGTGCACTTTGATTAAACTTCACTAAACGCCTGGTACCAAATTTCTTAAACCCAAAAGACAATTGAATTGAAATTGAAAACATTCCATTAGATTACACAGAGTGGCTGGTCTTATAGCTTCTGGCATGTCACCACAATGACATGACTAAATTATTATGATTTAATTAAAACATTAAAGATATCATTAGACAACATGAAACGAATTACGATCTCCCCTAAAAGCTTTATCCAAGTGCCAAGACTCTGTGCAAAACACTAAAATTTATTTATTTACGAGATAAAAGTAAAAGCGGAGTGCCTTCCTGGTTAAATAAACACTTCTGCAGTTTTACTTTACTAATGTACGTTATATATTAGTTAATTGTATCTTTGAATTTTATACACCTAGTTTCCCGCAGTTGTTAAATGCAATTGTGTAAATAAATTAAACGTAAAAACGTCAAAACTAAATTCCTAGTTTGCATATTATATACGGGTAGGCTCGTGCCCCTCGGTGGGGACGTTTAATGAGCTGATGATGATGATACAAGTATAAACATTACGAATATATAATAATTATTACATCATACGGAAATCCAATGGTTTAATGGTTCAGATATCGGTTATAACACTAAAGGGTCCGTGTTCTATCCCCGGGCACTACTGTTACTGTTGGATAAAGCTAAAAACACGAATATCGAATGATATCTCGTTGCATTAAAATAATCTTTGTTGGGTTGCCTGAAAGATAAGTTTTATAATAAGGCCGTTTTAACTCGTGGCAAAAAGACTTTGGCTGCTCCGTGGACAACAAAAGTTATTGCCAATGACATTTATAATCTAGAAAAGAAAGCTGAAAAAGCTGTATATGAGAACAAAGAATCAAAAATTCGGTAGAGGGGTATTTTGTCAGCTAGCTATTGGGTTAAGTCAGCAGACGAAAATAAAATATGTAGACCGCCAAGTTCATTGTATAATCTAAGCAGTATCTATTTAGCAACGTTGCTCAGTAGTGCCCAAATTACTTATAACTCGATTAAAATATCCCAGAAATCATTTTGTAAGAGATTACGGTGACCATAAAATATCTAAAAACAACAAACCGCTGGTCAAGAACTGCATGAATTCATAAATTCTATCGACAAAGATATTGCAAAAGCTATTCAACTCCATCTCTCCTAAAGGAGTTACGCAAGAAACATAAAACGGAAGCGTTGTGGTGCTTAACATAAAGAAAGACGATAAAGATATTAAAAAAATGCAAGTCTATCTGACTTCTGAGCTGTTGTTAAGGGTAAATGACAAAATAAAGGCCTTCAATTCTATGGAAAGTGCCCATCATTGCCCCGTGGGTGTCTCTGCTACACAATACGAAACATTACCAAATCTGTAATAATAAAAACACGCACAACCTACGACTTCAGATGTATTTTTGTAACTGGAATTTTGTTGTATATGGAAATTTGTAGCTAATGAAAACAAATCAAAACGGAACGAGTTCCCTCTCGAGGACAAGAGCGAGAAATGCACGAGTATTTTCTGATTAAGGAATACTAATCTCGCTGGCCGCGGTAGTGCCAGCCGAATGTTTGAAAACCACTCATAAACATTACGTTTGTTACATTCCTTTGTAAAGAGAGATTAATAAATAAAAAATACATATTTTTTACGTCAAGTAATTTAGGTTGCATAAAATAAAAATAAATGTTCATAGTGGAACGTGGAATGAACTTGGAATGTAGTTATCCGATAGCACAGTATCACATGGAAGGAATTTTTTTTCTCTAATATTTCTCAGAGACCTCATTAAATAAAAAAGGGAAGGTCGTGGGTTTGGTGCCAAACTAAAGTCACATCGATCTGAACATCACTTTATAATATTTCTTAAAAATGTGTGCATTATGTAAAAAGAATATTATAAAGTCAACCATCATAAATTTACAATCTTATTTTATTGAATTCTTCTTGACTTTTTTGTATTTAAATCCAGTTTACACTTTATTAGATCGATATTTTTGACTTGATGAACATTTCGACGCCACGACACGAAGGTCGAGAAACTTCTTATCAGAGTTATGAATTAGCGAGTCAACAAGCAACCCAGCAGAATACAAATATTAGCTTGCAACATGGTCACTATACCGCAGCAAATAAACTGACTCAACCGAACTATGGTTAAACTATAATTTGACTAGAAGATGTTTATATAACCTTTTATAAGGCTTGTACTCGTTTATACATTACATTTAAATAAAAAAATAATAAAGATTATTTTTTAATTTGGATTATAATCCAAAATAAAAATTATGAAACTTTGTAATTTAATAAGCTAAGAGTTGACAAATATTATCACATCACCAGAATCCACGGTCTAATAGTCTGAACGATGTATCGTTGAATTTATATCTCTGTCTATGTAATCCGGAGTAGTATCCTACAGGAAGACCGTAGAGTAGTAGAAAGTCACTTATGCGATTTTCATGCGCGTTTTGGCCAGTTTAGTTAAAACATCGCAGGCTGAATCACCTAAGCCGTTTAAGCCGTCGGTCGGTCCCATCTACTATAACTTAGTATCGTTGTCGACATTATCCACCAAATCGCTTTGTACCCATGCGCATTGTACCCGTCCGATTGTAATACTGTATGGGATGTCCTATACTCTATAGTGGGGCATTATGGGCTATTAATGATGAAACTCCTGTTGTTGATTCTTTTGTAATTTGGAATGATCAATGAAATATAGCGAAATATAAATACGTGTAACCACGGATTAAATAATATATAACTTATAAAATATCAGTGATTTCATTAAAAAATATGCTTTAGAAACTGAACTGTGCATTGCCGCCATGAAGAGCACAAGATTACTTATTAATCAGATTACAGCATGCAGAAGTCCCGCCATCTCCGTAGCCATTGAAGGAGGCAGACGGTCGATGAATTTTTGAGAGGCTCGCGTGTGAGCGGTTGAGGGCTTCTTTTTGTGGATTCATACGTATAATGAACTGCCGAGACATGCTATAATGAAGCGACTTTAATGCGAATTGTTTATGCTGCGACTGGATACTATGTATGATAATTTATTCGAATTACGTGGGTTTTCCTCCCTGAACTATGTTCGGAATATTACTTTAAATATATAAACAAGAAATTGATTCAAATTCTATATAAGTTACTTAAAGGTTTCGATTGCTGTAAAATTTTACTAATACGACGACTGCCAATCCAATGTCATAAGATTTGGATAATGCTGATGATCTATGCTTCTAGGTAAGTTACGTTTGTGGTGATATCCTACCAATACTTTAGAAACTTACATTTGAGGCAAGAAAAGCTAAGTAATCCGATTATGGGATTGATTTACGGTTACGTTAGAGTTAAAAATTTGGAAAAAAAATATCCGTAATGTAACGTTACTGACATAGCCTGACGAATAAGCTAGTTGAAGTGGCAGTGGACTGGTCACTGGCAGAACTGATGGTTGTTGGAGCATACGTGTTCTAGAGAGAAGACCGCGTCTTGTCAAGCGTAAAGTAGGACGCCCTTCGGGCCGATCGGATGACGGCTTGCGAACCTTGATGAAAGACCGGGATATCTGAAGCATAATCGAGAGACCTCATTCCAGCAGTGGATTGCGTAAATTGAAGAGAGATGAGCGACTATGAGTCATAGCGATATGCATACTTGAATTATCATCGTCATAATATCAGTATAATCCCTTGGGGCCATAAAAGGTGTGTTAAATCCATAGAAGGTAATTATTCCAGCTACATTGGATTAATTTATTAGTAGTCGATGTTATGAAATGTATTCTAAAGGCGTTTATGACGTAGGTTAGCTTTTAAAAAATTTCGTGTGTAATGCGGCGAACCTATACAATACAATGTATTTGGTGGAAATTAAATTTGTTCGCTAGCAATTGCAGCAATAATCGATGGAACACGTGAACTTTTAATATTTAATAAGAGAGACGTAGAACAGGCTCTTATAATGAAGTGAAATATTCATCAAGCGCCGTCTAGAGACTGGCTATCTCTATCTACAGAAGCTACTGTATTGAATACAATGATTTATACCCCATCTATACTAACATTATAAAGCTGTTTGTTTGAACATGCTTATCTTAAGAATTGCTGGTCCGATTTAAAAAACAGCTTTCGGTATCAGGTAGCTTCCGCTACGTACGCTGCTTAAACGGTTCAAGTTTGACACGAGAGCATATGCCTATTTTTTATAGTTACTTTAACCTTTTATTAGCTAACCAAATTTGTTCTATAATAATATTTTATCTGTGAAGGTGTTCTCATAAACGCGATATTAATACCTATACAAATAAAAACGTTATTCATCACTTTTAATTTTAAAAGAAATTGAGCTTCGCATCATTACTATTAGTAACCATGCGGACGTAGTCATCAATGTAAAATTATGTGATAAAATTAAAAAGAGTATTTTTTCTAAAACTGAATGACACTTCATTGTCGGGATTATCAAATTAAAAAAATGGGTATCTCTCAATGTAATTTTCTGATATTAAACGTATTGTCATGTAACTCTTGAATTTCTGCAACACAAGAATAAGTAAATGTAGTAACATTTTCGTAACTACGTTTTTATCAAAGTCGACAAAGATGATTCATTCTTGCTCCTGCGTGAATAATTCCGGTTAAGCATAGCTATTGGTGCTCACAAGAAAATCACCGTCTCTTGTCACATTGTGCCAAACTGCAAACGAAGCTCTTTGACAACATATAATGAGCGGGACAGCAGTTCAACAACTAGGAAATGTGCCTGTGGATAGTTATATGGAGCTTAAACATCAAATACATGTTTTAATATTCAAGAAACTGTAGTTCTTTTGAAACAGTCTCACTACATCATTTTTAAATATTTTCTCAAATTTTGTATATCTAGAGTTAAAGAATGAAAAACTTCTGCTTGCCCGTGAATTTATGTCTACAGTGTATAGTGAAGAATAATCTACCGCAGACTCGCATCGTTGAATTTTTGAGGGCCCTGAGTGAGTCGGGATGCATATTTCGGATGAAAATCTGCGGCGGCACGGAAGGGAAAAGAAAACTCATTATGTTACAAATTTTTAATCACTCAAATTTCTTGTTCGGGTTGACACCATCATATCAGTATAGTTACAATGAAATAATATTTTGAATATCATCAGCTAGTCTAAAATATACTTGGTGTTATTTAAGCATCTTTTGTAACTTATTTTGTCACTATGTAAGTTGCTCTTGAAGATGTTTGTAAAAATATCGCCTTGTAAATATACAGCGTGAAAAAAGGACGTAATTTTTCTGAACACGGAATAACGATATTCGCATAGCCTCATCCTTTTTTCCAACACACAAGCAACACCTTTCATGTCAGTGGACGGATGCAGAGCGGAAGGCGTCCTATCTGTAAGTGCATTTGTTAAGACAACATCAAATATAAATGATACAAGCTGATAATGTAATAGGGATACTAGTAGTGGGTATGATGACTGACATCAAGTTACCAAGTTGGTGTACCAACGTCGGCTGCTTAACGAGCTGTTTAAAAGTTAGAATTAAATGAACTGATACCTCTAGCAAAATAAATGTTTAAATAAAATGATGAATATAATGCGCGAGGTAACCTATATTTTCAAATATCAAGTTGCAGGGAACTGCCCTACATGAAATGATACCTTTTTGTGTAAGAGATAATATAATTACAGAAACTCCAAAAAAAAGTTACTTGGGTAATTATTTGCTCCAAACAAAGACAAGTCAGTATTGTGTCATCTATACATACAAATCCAATTGAAGTATACTTATATACAAAATGGATGTCGATAACTAAACCTTTTTATTTTCGATTAATTAGAATCACAAAACTGACGATAAAATAAAACATTTTGGTGAACTAAATGTTATTATAGTAACTGAGCAGAATCAGCGTCTCGGCACCCTTTTCTCTTACGTTTCTAGACTAAAAGCCTTATGTTTTGGAGTAAAATACAAGACGAAGCTTTAACTTTATGATTTTTCTTGGTGAGACATTTAATTTTATTTCATATACTTTATGTATTGTATGTGTTTGTGTTTGCGTAACCGGGATGGTAAGTTCCCTCACCTGTGTTACGCCTGACCATGACAGATGCAATGTTGAAGGGAATTAATGAGAGTAGGTAGTAATTGTTTTCTGTCAGTACTGCCCTGCGCCCGCCACCCAAGATGACAGATGTTAGGTCTCTCATATCCGGTAATGTTCTTATTAATTGAACGACAAAAAAGATAAAAATCGTTTTCATCACCGCAAAAGCGTCGGATAACGTACATATATTTTCGAAAACACATTGGTACGTAGCAGGATTTGAACCTCAGCCTCCCGGTAGGCCTCCTTACAGTAGAGGACAGTCCTCACCATTGAGCCACTGACGTTCCAACCCACGACCGACGACCGATATATGCTGACTATCAAATAGAAAATGTAGGTATTTAACGTTCGATAAAGAGCTGAATGTGATATACGTGTTTTTGTACTTTGTTTTGTGTAAGATCCACTATCTTGTAACTTGCACCAACACAAGAAGATACGTTCGAAAGGTGGAGGCGTACGTAAATTTCATTTACCGCTGGAAAGTGCCGAGCGCCGGTCTCGAACGCAAACTCTACTTAATTACGCACATAAATTGGAGTGCTCTTCCCTACACGATGGCTTAAAATATTGTTTCTTTAATATTGTTTATCAACCAGACGTAATACCTATGTAATGATTGTTGCCTTAATTTAGATGCGGTACAATATACATCTCTGGCAGTAATATAAAAATAATAATCTAGTCTTAGATGTTCAATGATCAATTCGATATGATTCGGCAGGTTTCTTATTTTAATTTTTGGAAGATTTACAGTTTCGAAAGACACTATTTTAAAGTAACGTTTCTAGACTAAAAGCCTTATGTTTTGGAGTAAAATACAAGCCGAAGCTTTAACTTTATGATTTTTCTTGGTGAGACATTTAATTTTATTTCATATACTTTATGTATTGTATGTGTTTTTATTTGCGTAACCGGGATGGTAAGTTCCCTCACCTGTGTTACGCCTGACCATGACAGATGCAATGTTGAAGGGAATTAATGAGAGTAGGTAGTAATTGTTTTCTGTCAGTACTGCCCTGCGCCCGCCACCCAAGATGACAGATGTTAGGTCTCTCATATCCGGTAATGTTCTTATTAATTGAACGACAAAAAAGATAAAAATCGTTTTCATCACCGCAAAAGCGTCGGATAACGTAAATATATTTTCGAAAACACATTGGTACGTAGCGGGATTTGAACCTCAGCCCTCCCGGTAGGCCCTCCTACCAGTAGAGGACAGTCCTCACCATTGAGCCACTGACGCTCCAACCCACGACCGACGACCGATATATGCTGACTATCAAATAGAAAATGTAGGTATTTAACGTTCGATAAAGAGCTGGAATGTCACATAATGATACAGCGTTACGTATCTGTGTTTTTGTACTTTGTTCTTTGTGTAAGATCCACTATCTTGTAACTTGCACCAACACAAGAAGATACGTTCGAAAGGTGGAGGCGTACGTAAATTTCATTTACCGCTGGAAAGTGCCGAGCGCCGGTCTCGAACGCAAACTCTACTTAATTACGCACATAAATTGGAGTGCTCTTCCCTACACGATGGCTTATAAAATATTGTTTCTTTAATATTGTTTATCAACCAGACCGTAATACCTATGTAATGATTGTTGCCTTAATTTAGATGCGGTACAATATACATCTCTGGCAGTAATATAAGAAAATAATAATCTAGTCTTATGATGTTCAATGATCAATTCGATATGATTCGGCAGGTTTCTTTTATTTTAATTTTTGGAAGATTACAGTTTCAAAAGACACTATTTTAAAGTAACAATAAGGATAAGGGTACAATCACGGATTTCCCAATTGTATATTCGGATGTCTGTGGGTACAATACTAATAACAAATCTCCATATATGAGAAATCAGTCAGCAAATATGTATTTAACCACAATTTTATACAAATTAATACAAATTTCGTACAATTATATTAAAAAAGAAAGAGTGAATAAGAACAAAAGCATTCGGCAAGAAGTACGGATAAGTGTGTGTATATAAAGCTGAGATTGGCGCGTTCAAATAAACTCTTCTACTTTATAATATTTGTATAGATATTCAAAAACAAATAATAGAATCACGACTAAGTAGTAACATTAAATAAGTTCAAAATTTAAATATACAAGTTCAAAATTTAATAAATATGGGTTCAAAATTCAATACATATATATTTTTGTAAAATAATCTACTAAGGCATTCCACACATTACTATTCCTTAGTATCTCTTCTGATCTATTTGGAATTTCAATACAAGTTTTAAATGTTACTCAGGAAGTGTTTCAAATAAATACTGCAACTAAAACGGCATCTTATGACTGGCCTACATGGACATCGCAAATAGAAACACATATTAACATAATGTGTTGCAATTAGAAGCTCTCGTGCAGAGAACTGGAACGGAGAGTGCCTATAGCGGGTACGTTTTGGCACGGAGTCTGCAGTGAAGACTGGCATTTTCGACACTGGCCAAATTAGTGGTGCTAGTGCCATCCGGAGAAGAAACAGGTTACTGTGTCGCCTTCACATTGTAACAGTGCAATAAATTATTATATTATTAAAGTATATTGTTAATCTGTTGCAGTTATATCTACTTTTATAACTTAGCTTTACCAATTTACTTTTATTATGTATAATACTGGTTTAGATAATCATGCTGTATACACATGCTTGTGGTGTTACAGTACTCTCAGAAATCTTAAAACTATATTCAATGTTTAAATTGTATTTACTGTAATGCTGTTTTGTGTATCAAATAAATAAAAAAATAAATTGCAAAGGGTCTTCTCTATATAAATATAGAATTCTGTAAAACCTAACTGATCGTAAAAAAAATCTTAACAGCCGAATTCTCAACCATTACACCACATGGGACGTTAAGATAAAGCTGATATTCCATTAAGTTCGTTAGTTCTTTAATTGTCAAATTCTTTGATGAACTTTATAAGAATGATGAGATTATTTAATAATGAGGTGGTATTGCTCTAATTGTTCTATACAAATTTACGCCCATCCGTATCATTTGACAAAATCTCTTTTTTTAGTCCGGTGTCACTGACATTCAATAGAATATGGGCTATGTCGCTGATCATAAATCTTCGATTTGATTCAATTTTAACGGTACTGCCGTCGAAACAAACAGTTCAAATATTGACTTAATGGTTCCGCAGTCTTAATTATGCACACAATTTACAATTATTAATGTAACTACCAAACGTATTTGCGGGTTAATTCGGTTATTCAAAATAGTTGAGTATTTGTTAAGTAGTTACGGTGTTTGGTATGTAGAACATGGGCTAGCACTTAAATTTACAAAAACAGATAAATTGATAGATTCTTGTATCATAATAGAATATTCTTTACGGACAAGACTGGGACCGATGGCTTGACTTGCCTTCCGAAGCACAGAATCATAATTGTTTATCTTCGAACCAAACTGGCAATCGTTTCCACGACTGGGATCACGCATGATATAAATGCAAATTTCTGTAATCTTGTGTGACTTGGCCATTGAAAATTCTTCATACGTTAGTGGCTTTATCAAGCTGGTCATTGAATCACCGTTTTCGAAGTGTCAATTTTGCAATAGATTGGTGCAATGGTTTCTCCAAGAAACTTGGTTTTATACCCTTGTGTACTCTTCAACGGCCAAGTCAGAAACTATTAACTATAAAGATATAGAAATCGTAATAAGGATCCTTAGACTTGGCAAGACTTTGTCTAGATTTGATTAGTTTTAGAGATAAACAAGCAGCTTCATCAAGACTTAGCTAGCTTTTTACGGAATATTTTGGTGGATCACCATTCTTTACAAGGTTTTACAACCTGGAGTTATTTTATACTAATTTTGCTTGTGTGTGTTTTCTTTGTTGCAGCGTATGTGTTTCTATAGTGTAAAAATAACAATTTAGCTGTTTTCATATTGTGCAAGAAAGGCGATTTTCTATATCTATTGTTGACATCATCCATTTTTGACATCAGACCCACCTATATTCGTGAAAATATATATTTTCACACTGTCCCTTGATAATATTGTACAAACAAAATGTAAAACAATAATATGTAACTTGTATTTAAATGTTTTGTATTGCAAACTTTTATTTATTTTGAAGTTTAGAAAGTATTCGTTTTGTACGTTTTATTAGTAGATTTGGTAATTGACCTCAGTATGACATCTAAGAATAATAAAAATAAAATTTAGTCTTAATGGCTTAATAATCGTACTTCTATGTAGGGTTTGCAAGTTGAAGTGGGGCGGAAAGGTTCTCAAGTGGCGTCTACGAGGAAAAAACGTAGGTCGATCTCAAACCAGATATACCGATGGCCTGGTTAGGTAGTGGGTAGCCGATGTATATCGACTGCTAGCAGTTTATTTTGTGTAGGATTCATTAGGAAATGAATAATGAATGTGCCACTACAATCAGTAAACATTTAAATAATATACAGTTTTTATTTGAAACCAACTTCAAAATTATAAAATAATTATTTAACCATTTTTATTTACCTAATTAAAAATAGTTTTGCTTGCTTTTTAGTTCACTATTTTAACGATAAAATTAAAACAATGATAATATTAAAAAGTATATATTATTTCCAAAGTATGAACAGATACTATATGTATAGCACTATGTTTTGTTTTTAATGATGGAGGTAGTCATCTGACGTTATGCAAAAATTCCGTAATAAATTAAGGCCATAACTCTCTCCAATTTTGAATATTTACATACAAATAGCACTTGCGTTTTTTAATGACGATCAGGAAGTTTATCACACCATTTTAAATATTTGCATATAAAAAGCACTCATGGTGTTTTTATGAGGATTTATTTTGCATAACTCCCTGATGGTTAAATTCACTATTCGAAATTCAAATATTTGCTCCTTATGCACCTTAGCACCTTACTTGTAAAAAATATTGCATTCTTTTTGTCGCAAGTATGCAACAAGCCCCTTTGTGATTATTAACAGACTACCGTGTGGTGACGGCAGATTAGAATTTTCTCATCACCCTTTCTCGAGCCGCGGTTGCCGAGAGGCAACTTAGTTACAAACATTCAGTACATACCCGACAAAAGTGCTATCTCATCAAACTGTATAATAGGTAGCTACTTTAACCTTAACTTTTTCAAGTTTGAAAATTATAGCAAAACCCTTAATTATCGTAGAGAAGTTCCTTAATTTAACAGAGCACTGTCCCAGGCTTCAAGTCTAAAGTACTGGGTATCTTTTGTGGTCATTAGAAATATTAAAATCCTGCTCTGCTTATCCCGTCCTCGATTTCATCGGTTGATTTAGTTTAACACTTAACTAGCTTAGTTCCGCGGTATAAGATATTATCTTGCAATAAAACGTAGCCTATTTATTTATCCTAACTACAGCTAACTGCATACCAAATTTTATAAAAATGGCCGTTATATAAAACAGATACAGACAGAGCAAATAGTAGTAGTAAAATATGTTGGTGAAAGATAAAAAATATTTTGGTATCGTGCCGAGCTGATTGTGTAATCAGATGGTAAAGCTTTTGAAGTAGAAACCTCTGTTTTAACGAATTTGGCCTGCTAAAGTATCTTAATTAATTAAAATCAACAAACATTATGATGTATTAAAATAAAATTAAAATGTATATTGAAATTAAGTTAATGTTATTAATGCAGCCAGCTTTTAGGCACGTTACCTTATCGCTTGGACAGAGTTTGGACCTTGTTATTTTTAGTTTTAAAAAAAAAAAAATAGTAAATTGAAATGTTATTTTGAGTTTTATATTTAATAGAAACTTTGTTGCAATCTAATTGCAATGAGTTCGTCTTTACTAAGGCCCTGTTTAGAAAGCAGCGCGGCTTTGTATTTGTTGGATTTTATTCAACTTATGAAAATGCGACTTATTTTATGTTTATTCTGAGACAACAACTTTTTGAGTATTTAAATATAGTACACTAATATTTTCTTCAGCGTTGCTTATAATTGGTCTTTTTTCATAACTGTTTGATTGATTTCATCATCACTAATAAAAATGCATTGTTTAGTGTAAAATAAGAAGTATAATATTGATTTGTGGCAAGAAATATGTTTTTTTACATATACTATAACATGTTATTTGACTTTGTATTAGTTTTAGTCAAGCGGACAAGTACATGACGGAGGAAGTGTGATTTATACAGGGTTCTAAGTTTAGTAGTCAATATCAATCCTGATTCTAGAGTTTTACCCATTAATATTCGTTACACATCCTAACTTTCTCGCGAGAAATGAAATGAAACACTATTCCAGTATGAGCTTGTACAAACTTGATTGGAGTGTATGTACACAATATCCGTACGAGGAATCAAGTTACCTTGGCTATGTTATGAATTCACAGATCTCGTGCCATTCACGATCTTCTGGTACATTGAAAATGCACTAAGATAAGGCAAACTATAATGAAAACCACTTTTTACGCAAGAGATACACATAACACGACGATCAAAAGCAAGTACGCGAGTATCATTACTTTTTATAAATACACTACGTCCTTCAACATAGGTCAGTTTTTTTCGCCATTTACACATGACACTCGCTATATAGGAATCATCAGCAAGCTACTCTATTAATAAGTCTGAGATAAAAAAGGTATCTATAGAAATACTTAAAATTTATAGCCTTGGACTTGAAGGTACTTTCTACCGCATGTGTTAAATTATGTTTAACTTTGAAGTTGCATCGTTCAAAAAATTATTCTACGATTTCCAAAAAAAAATCTAATTCTAAATATTAAAAAAAAACGTAAAAGTTTTTATTCTCTTGAAATCGTCGATTCAAGTTGTGAAGTCGTAAAATAACAATTGATTAATTTATCGATATTTTTGTATTTTATAGACCTTTGCGAAATGCATCTTTTGCAACCAGAGCAATGTCGCACTTTCACTTTGTAAAACGGGCCCATACTTAAGCGATCGTAAAATATTTTCAATGTTAAACACTTGTTTGCATATTTAAATTTGAAGGTGCATTTGAATTAATAATTCAAATAAAAGTCAGTTATGCTAGACATAACTTTTGTCAATTTAATTATCTCTTGATCAGTTCCTTCCTGGCTTAGGTTTTTTTTTATGTTATAGGGAGCAAACGATCAAGAGAGACACCTGATGGAAAGTGTTCAACTCCGCCCATGAACACCGGTGGCACTAGAAGCGCCACCGGTGCGTTGCTTACCTATAAGGAAGGAATACGCTCTTTTCTTGAAGGTTCCTATGTCATATTTGTCAGGAAATACCGCTGCTGGTAGGTCATTCCATATTAGCGAAGTACGTGGAATGAAATTGCGCATAAATCGAACTATAGTGGAACGCCAACCATCAAGATTATGAGGATATGGCGGGTAGTCCGATGATGAAACTCAGCAGCAGTATCTGATCGAACAGATCTTTGGAACAGTCCCCATTGTATATGCGATAAAAGACACAGAGACTCGCAACATCTCTGCGCAAGGCTAAGGAATCTAGACCATTGGTGATCGACGGATCGTTGACCATCCGCGTGGCTCTTCGTTGTACGCGGTCAAGGGGAAGAAGAAGGCATTTCGGCGCTCCGGCCCAAAGATGCGAACAATATGAGGGTGCACCTGTGCCTTATAAAGCTGAAGGCGCTGGTGGGTCGGGAAGTACTGCCTAGCTTTTCGGAGCACACCCAGCTTCTTAGACGCCAATTTGGCTTTGTCCTCCAAATGATCGCGAAATTGAGCATCACTCGTTATGTCAACGCCAGGTATTTCTGAAACGACTGTAGCGATTTTGAAGATACTTTAACTCGTATATATCTGATGTTATAAGCTCGGTTATAAGGAGTAATAATTTAAAATTTTAGTATTAAGAGCTTAAACAACTTTTTCACCGCTGCCTAAACAGTTAAAATAAACAATTCTATGATCAAGAACGGTATTGTTTTGTCGTTTTGTATGCCAATTGTTTATTTCTCAAACTCAAGGCACAAAATATCATTATTATATTTTTATTAAGTACAACCAAGACAACAATCTAAGTCAAAGTCAAAATCCATTTAACCAAATTCGGCTTACAAAAAGCACTTACCTATTCAACCTATCGCAGTCCACTGCTGGACATAGGCCTCCCCCATTTTGCGCCAGATATCCCGGTCCTCCGCTTTTCTCATCCAGCCACCACCAGCGACCTTTCGCAAGTCGTCGGTCCATCAGGCCGGAGGGCGTCCTGCGCTACGCTTGCCGAGATGCGGTCTCCACTCCAAAAAGCACTTATGAACGTCAAAAAATATACAAAAATACATTTCAAACACAATATACAAAAATACATTTAAACTCAAAATTTGAATTTTGATGTTTGAAAAAGGCGCTTCAGTGGTTTGGCCTGAGGTAATCACTAAAAAATACATGGTTTAGTTACATAAATCTAAGTTTAGTGCTAGTGATGTCTTAATTAGAAGCTGCCACAACATGCGACTGCGACTGTGGCACCTGCAGAGGCCCTACGATTGTTAATCTCGGGAAAAGAAAATTCTTACATTAGTAATTATGGTGGCTATATTAATAGTCACCATAGTATGTAATGGCGAGGAAACCCGCCCCGAGTTACTTGCGAAGTTACTCGCAATGGTGGAATCGGTGCCGTACCTCTCGACATCCCTATACGCGTGCACCAATGTTGCCCCACTTCAGGGAACCATTATGGAGCCCACCTATTATATCTGGGCTTATTGAACATGTCCATTCTAGTGCCATTGTAGGCTTTGTAATAAAGTAAGTGCTTTCGATCTATGATTCGATTCTTTTTTGTAAATTTCAGACATTGGTGACACACTGAACTGCAATATTCCAGAATAGTTCTAAAAAGACAGTTACAGATACAAATTATACTGTTGACTGTTTTAATCGCCTTATAATTACGATTAACAAATCCAAGTGACATAAAACTTCTTGAGATCAAGTTTTCAATATGGTTATCAAATCTTATATGGCATGTTTATTTTGAAGACAAAAGTCTTTAACAAATGTGTGTTGCCGGTGATGACTTATGGTGCCGAGACGTGGTCAATAACTATTGGCCTTTAGAAGAGATTCCAATTCACTCAGCGAGCGATGGAGAGGGCGATGCTTGGGGTCTCTCTGCGGGATCTACTCCGGAATGAGGAGATACGTAGGCGGACTAAAGTCACCGACATAGTCGCCCGGGACAAAGTGGCAATAGGCCAGTCACATAGCCTGAAGAACCGATGACCGTTGGGGCTTGAGTGGAGACCGCGTACCAGAAAGCGCAGCGTGGGACGTCCACTAGCAAGATGGACAGTTGACCTGATTAAGGTCGCCGGAAAGCGCTGGATGCAAGTCACCTCAGACCGGCACAAATGGAAAACCTTGGAGGAGGCCTATGTCCAGCAGTGAACGTCCAAAGGCTGAAATGATGATGATGATGGTTATCAAATCTTATGCGGTATGATTATAAAATGACTGTTTGTGCCAAAAGAAAAGGAAAAATTCATCGCGAGCACAGTAAATCATTTGATTAAAAATATGTGAAAAATAAATCTATGCAAAGTTCGTACATTTGGCTGTGTGTATCCAACCTTCAATACCTACTATAAAAAGTAAATAGTAACTTTTTCATAATCAAGGATTCTCCAAATAAATTAATGTATTCGTTATGCAAAATACCTAGGATTTTACATTGATACAATTAAAAAGGGTTGAAATTAAATATATAGATATGAAGAATAATGTACATAACTGTTTAAGGCTGAGAGCCATCTGCGCTCGCCAATTGCCAGGTGAAGCTGTAAAGGTCATCTGTGGTCAACAGCAGTAGTCAGTACGAAAAAAAAATCATAACTGCATTATACGCAAAGTCAAATACCGATAAATCGCAATAAGCAAATACTTTTACTGGTAAACTTACTGTACACTATCAATTCAAATGTCTTGGTCATTCATTAATAATGTTGCTGACGCTGAAAGTGCGCGGAAACTGTTTTGCCGATTTCGCCGCGTCCCCAATTTAATTTTATCCGGGTGTTTTACCCGTCTACCCTTCTAACCGCTACATGTTTTGAGCGTCTTAAAATAAACATCTTTCAATCTTTTTTCAATAGCTTTCAGATGATATTGCAAAGAAGGGGATTCTTCAATATATTTTCATTTAAATTAAAAAAGTAAGGTTTACCAATAGATTTAGAATTAGCGCGGGTGAACGGGTATAAAAGCTGGCCAATGAATAAATATAAAAATAAATATCCACTTACATTCACACCGCCATCTAGCCTCATATTAAGGACAGGCTTGTAGTTAGGGTATTAAACAACTGATTTGTTTTTGGCAAATACATACATATTTTACATAGAAACACCCATAACAAATAGACATGTTCATGCTCACAAATGTTTGTAATGCCCGGGGTTCGAACCCGGAACCCTTGGTGTAGTAGACTACGCCTCAACCATTACATCGTATGGGTCGTCCTTTATGGTGTCCCATATGAATGTGTGGGCAGTATTGTTTTCAACTCAAGAGCGAATAAAGCGAAGTACAAGTACCTGCGACTACAAGAAGCCAGCGATATAATGATATCTAGGGAAATGTGAATCGTCGTGTAGTGTGCGACAGAGTGAAGTATTAATTAGTGATTTTTTTATGTTATCAGGACGGTCAGGACGCTCATCTGATGGTAAGTGATACGCCTAACTATGACAGAGCGGCATTGAAGAAGACCAACAACTAATAGACAGTTATTATCCTTCATCAATGCCGAAATGCGCCCGTCACCCGATCAATTTATTGTGCGCGCTTAAATTGATTAATTAATGAGTTTTATAAGTTTTGTGTGCAGTTTCTGTAGTGTGTTCAATAAAGTGTCTGTACTGTTTTATTCTTCGTGTTGCATTAATTTATCCAAGCACCCCCAACCCGTATCAATATTTTCGAACAAATATACTAGTCAGTCGAAAGTAATACGAATGATTTTATTTAGATTGTTTGCAGGGTTTATATCGCTGGATATATAATTATAAATATGTATAACTGGATTAAATAGCCGTATTTCTTAAGCACTCATTTGAGTATGATACTCTATAAAAGAATTCGGTTTCCGAATAGTTCTTTTTTTTTAATATAAATATTATGTTGGCTTGTCTGGGCAGCGTTCGGAAAGTTACAGTGTTTTCTCGTCCAATATTTCACACTGTGTAAAAACAAGTCAATGACCAGTGCATATTACTAGTGATGACCTATGGTATTGAGACGCGGCCTCTTCCGATAGGCCTCTTCAATAGGCTCTAGGTCAAACATCAAGCGATGTAGAGAGCTATGCTTGAGGTTTCTCTACGTGATCGAATCAGATCGAGATCCGTAGAAGAACTAAGGTCACCGACATAGTCACTCGCATTACAAAGCTGAAGTGGCAGTGGGCAGGGCACATAGTCCGAAGAATCGACGGCCGTTGGGGCCGAAAGGTTCTCGAATGGAGACAACGTACCGACTACGCTGATGCCGTACAAGATGGACAGATGACCTGAGGAAGATTGCGGGTGGCCGCTGGATGCAGATAGCTTCCAACCGGTTGGAGTGGAAGTTATTGGGGGAGGCCTATGTTTAAGGCATCATGTGGCTGATATGATGATGATGAATATTATGTTGATAATAAATTTAAATCTTAGAAGTATCTTTAATTTTGAGAGTTAAGCGAATAAAGTCACGACAGACCGGCTACATTAAAATTTTAAGTTACGTATAAGTATACCGTCCTGAATACTATGAAACAAAAAATATATATTCTAAAATCTATTCCATGCTTTTGAAAGTATCCAGGTTGGCAAGATTAAATCTTTTATGACAAGCTTGCACTTTTGGCTTCCTTAATTCAGTTCTCAGGGATCCCTTCAAACACTCGAAAAGGTACGGCGCGGGGAAAGGATCCATGACAAAGTAATACGAGTACTTAATGCGAACATAGACAATCAATATTTTATTTGCCTAAAATTGCTATACCTCATTTAGGTTAAATTTAAAAGATAAGAGATATGAAAATAAAGACCAGTTGCATAGAAAAACCATTCGAAATGTTTCATTTTAAATACGACGACCTGAAATTTCAAATATTTCTATGCGATAATACTTTAGACAGTAAGCGTGGTACACACGCTCAATGGTTAGTTTATACTAATTATTATATCTTAAATTTATTACACTATAGTTTACACTACCCCTATCATTGCAAGTAGTAAAGCAGTTAATCCGGCCCTACTACTAGAAATGATAGGGAAGAGTTTCTCTTTTTGGATTATTTATTTATTATGGTACGCTAAAACTGTACAAATTGCATAGGTATTTGTCGTCGATGTGCACATCAAAATATCTTATATGCGAGTTTTCGTTCTATAATAGGCATGCTCTACCAGTTTTGGATTAAAATTAAACATTCACAAAATACGAATTACGATTAAGTAAAGTAACTATATTAATAAAACGCATGTTTCATCTATAATGAAAAACTAATACTTACATATTAAGACCAATAACATTTAGAAAACCCGTAACATTAATATTCTTTAGCTCATCATACGTCCCTACGTCATGTATTGAATTGTTATAACATAGTAACTGTATAAGTAACTATTGAATAAGTTTTGAATATAAGAATAATAAGAAATTAAAAAGGGTGTGCGTGAAGTTGGACATGTATAACTAGTGGCTTACCGTTCGAAATTATGACACCCAAAGTATTATTTTATAAAGAAATATTCGTAATATTTGGCTTTCTTATCACAGTAATATAGAAAGCAGGCAATAGTTTATAAAACATTATTTGGAAACACAGTTACAGTAATCATACTACTGAGTAACATTACTCTGATTAAGACATTTAAGTATTCATATTATGACTGTACATTTAGCCGTTTAGCGACAAGTGTCCGTGATATATATCGGTCATTAGCAGTAAATGAATAATTTAACTAACGAGTTAACCCGTCCGCCTGCTCCTGTTATTGGCTGAATTATTTCCACCTTTTCTGTGTTCAAATAGCATTTCTCCTTAATTGCTGTCTGACTGGTGCTCACTAATTGCTTAAGTTCTGGGATCTCTTGACTTTTCACTCTGAGTGGTCGACTACTATTAAAGAAAAATTCTTAAGACTGTTTAGAACTTTCGCCTGTTCATAATTTTAAGAAACCTAGTGTGCTTTGCATTTAAAAACTTGGGGAGCTTAATGATTGCTTACCTGAGGGCTTATAAAATAAATTGATTAAATTTAAGTTTTGATTGTTACATATTTGAAATAATTACTTGCAACTTTTAGTATTTTATTGTATTAGTGTTGTTTATAAAATACAAAATAATAAGAAAATCCAAATGCAACGTTCTAGCTGAACTGAAACTGAACTTAAAACAGCACAAAGTAAATTTCACTAAGAGGTCTCCCGTGTGATTCAAAACTAGGAATTCGGAGGCAGAAAGAATATAACTTATAGATTAACTTAATATTTCGTACAAATTTTGTATATTATGTGGCAAACGTAAACCGATTATGAAGATGATTTATGCGACAAGGTGTGATTTTTGATAAAAAACAAGTTAAATCTCTTTACCTAATCTTGTTCCATAACTAAGCAGCGGATTATAAAACCGGAATCCACTTATTAAGAAACATGTTAATTATGAATATTTCTGATTAGACCTTACTATTATGTACAGTTGAAATGAAATAAAAAACTATTATTACTACAGGAAAGTATACAAACTTATAAATGCAAGCTATAACACTTTCCCAGGGAACGTTTTTTTTCTATAGAAATCGCCAGAAGTGAAAATTTGATCTGTTGTGTCGTTGCAGACACAAAGCTTTGTCTTACTGCTTAGGGCACGTAAAATAAGACTAAAACAGTCATATTAAGATGAGAGCCGACTTTAAAGGATTGTACTGCCTCCGGAGTGTAGACGATGGCACTCGGCGTCGACATGTCGACGCTGAGCTTCATTGTTAGTTTCGTCATTCGCATTTTTAATTTCGGCAAAAGTAGGGCTGGCAGAACTGTTTCAGTTTCATAAAGTAAATCAGCAAACATTTTAAGAAATACATGCCTAATATTAAGAAGCGTATTTATTGTTATTATTGTAGTTACCTCTTTTGATACAAAATACTTTATGTCCCTCACGGGTTTGATCTATTAAAAATACCTCTTGTGGTTTTCATGGGCGCTCAATGAAATAAAAAGACTATGTTTAAACGTTGTATTAAATATAAATATAGAGAGATGGGGGAGACCTATGTCCAGCAGTGGACTGCGATAGGTTGAAGAGAATAGAGAGATGTCTTACAAATACAAGATATTAATTTTACACAATGACTAATGAAAACACTCAGTATCATTTTGTGATTGAGAAATTTCAACAATTGAGTTTAAATTGTTGAGAATCCTCAATCAAAAAGTTAACTTTCTATCTTTTCTCAATGAGAAAGTTAACTATCTGATTGATGTATGAGAAGAGCGTTAGTGGCTCATTGGTTTCACACCAATGAGCCACTAACTATTGCCTTCCGATCTGGAGGGCGCGGGATCATAATTATATTTCGACCTGATTCGGGTTTTTTCATAATTCTGTAGGAATACGATTACTTTATTTCGTAATCATAGGTTTTATGAGTTGTTACATTTAGTAAGTATCAGTATGATCCACCAAGTAGGCATACGAATTTATGAAATATGATTCATTACAGTTAACAAGGGATATAATCCAATTTACATACAGATTACCGTTTTAAATAATTAATTCAAATAGTAACATTAATTTACATTCTTCTGCTCCCTATTTACAAAACATCATCAAAATATTCGTCCAGTTTATAATATCCAATCTACTTGTCAACTTCACTAAAGTAGTTCTGAACATTTTGTAGTTAAGTTTTAAAATATATTGTCGAAGTTTGTTGAACAATCTCGATGCCATGCAAATGATACTCTTTTTCAATAGTGCTGTTTTGTAAATTTTACTTTCTACTATTGATTTACGGGGATGAAGGGAAGATGTAGTTAAATAGTCTGTTATCTTAAAATTATCTGGATTGATATTAATAAATAGGCATGATTCAAAAATGTACAAGCACGGAGAAGTCAGCAATTTCATGGTTTATAATAAAGGTTTACAACTATCTGTATTTTTAATACCGTAAATTGCTGGAATGCATCTTTTTTGAGCTATAAAGATTATATCTCTATATTTAGGAAATACCAGGTTAACATTACAAGAAGACTGGAAATACAAAAGAACAAAAGTCAAATATTTATACAGCAATGGTATACTGTTCTACATGGTGGCCAAAAGTTAAAGAACAAAATGGTGCCTATATATTTTATTTAAATGTAAATAAGTCTATTCACACATGTTTTGTGTAGATTTTTCATATGAAATGTAAATGAACTTTCTCCCCAACCTAATTTATTGTTTAATCGTAATTTATTCATCTTGTATCCATCACTGATGGGGGAGGTCTAGTCCAGCAGCGGGTTGAACTGATGTTATGACGCCGATGATTATACCACTTCATAAGGTGGTAGACTCGGTACTGAGTCATCTAGGTAGGTACCACCGCGGTGCCAGAAATCTTCCCGTGTAATAAGAGTGCTATGCACTTTTGTCTTTCAGAATGAGGGCACTGTAGCTAGTGAAATTACTGGTATAAGAGACCTAACATCTGTTGTCTCGGGTGACGGGCGCAGTGCGGCATTGATGAAGAATAAGAATCGTCTATCAGTGGTTTCTCTCTTTCAATGCCGCTCTGGCATTGTAAGAGAGAAGTATCACTTAACATCAGGTGAGTGACCTGACCGTCCTGTTCCCTCCGTAACATAATAAACTGTGTGGTTGACAACTTTTCCCACAATACAATTGCTCAACACCCGTATATAAAGCACCTGTTATAAACCTATATTAACCACCCAGTATATTTTTGCAAAAACAAGCAATAAATGAACAAGTGTTTTTATATATTGTTTAATTCCCACAGCAAACGTTTGCTACAAGATAAACTCTATTCCAATTCGAGAAACAAAACACACAAACGGGTTATTTGCATTTTTATAGAAAGCGTTTACAGTAACAATGGGTACTATCATATTGCCACCTATCTAGATAAAAGATAGCAGATTGTTTAATTTGCACATGCAAACGCCTTTTGAGAAGAAAAAGAGAAGCGAGGAATCTGGGGCTTATTTTCGACAGCAATCTAAGATTTGAAAGCTATGTGATTGAGTGTGCAAGAAGTAGCTTTTATAGGCTCAAACTATTATATAAATTAAGACCTTATTTGAACGAAACTCTAAGGGTCACTTTATGTGAGTCTTTGGTACTGAGTAAGTTTACCTACTGCGACACTGTCTACGGGCCATGCCTGCTAAGCAGGTCAGCCAGGCTTGTGCAAAGAGTTCAGAATGCATGCGCCCGGTTCTGCTTTGTAGTGCCCCCAAGGAATCATACCACCCCATTTCTGAATGCCGCCAAAATGATAAAAATGGACTTCCGCAGACGACTCCATATGGCCACTTTGATGTTTGGTATAGTCACAACACATAGACCGAAATATCTGTTTAATAAGCTGAAGTGGGCTAAAGTAGGATGTAAATTTCCAAAAAGAGCTTGCACAAACGTCTTCTCCACGCCGAAACACCGCACCATGGCATTCCGTGGGTCTTTTCGATATGCAGCGTCACAGTGTTGGAACGATCTGCCTCCACCATTGCGTGACATTAAGGTAAAAGGTACTTTTAAACTAAAGGTCAAGCAATATCTGTTACATTGTCAAATCAGTCAGGTCTGCTAATCCTTTCCTCGGGGCTGGTAACAAATGCAATGTGATTTAGCTATCGTGGGGCTCATTAAACTGATTTATTAAGCAACATTTATTTTATTACTTCTCTTGGACATAAATATTTATTTTACAATTACACAATTCAGATACATATTTTCCCTTTTTATTCTTGTTTCTACAATGAAAAATGAAAAGTGTTTATTCGGTTTGGGTCCTTGCAGAGCGCTTATGAATGTCAAATGAAGCTGCCGCTGGTTCGGGAGGTAGTTTTTCACTGAGGAGAAACCAGCAAGAAACTCAGTAGTAACTCTTTTCAAAAAATTTGTGTTAAATAAATCAAAATAATTATATAAAGCAAATTATTTTTTATCATATTAAGTATTGGTAAAAATATAATCTTAAAATTATTATTAAGCAGTTAAGTATTATACAAATCTAAATAGATAACAAAAAAGTAGTGCAGGCGTGGAGATCAACATGTCCATGGTGTGCACGCACACATATATGTATGGGTATATGTATATTATATGTATGGGTGTGTGTGTATACATGTATGTGTATATATATTTTATATGTATGTATGTTTATGTATATTTTATGTGTATATGTGTGTTATATATATAAATAAATTTTGTAAATACATGTCCTATGGGCTTGTTTTATTTATCATTTCTATGGTTTTAATATAATATGTGGCCTTCGTCAAAACTTACATACTTACGTGTCTAATTTTATATACTATTAATTTTCATCAGTTATTTTAGTTTGTAATACTGTAAACCAAAAGGGCTTCGTTGAAAATCAGCGTCCAGGCATGCATTTGCGTATCAGGGCCTTTGCTGAGTGAGGTCCTGTTTGGCACTAGCCTTTAAGATTTTCTGTAATCTGTTATTGTTTTTATTTTGTGCCAAATAAATCTTTCTTTCTTTCCTTTTGGTCCTATATGTTATATACTCGCTCACCATTTCAGTTCCACATGAGGATACAAATGGCCCTAAGGCGACTTATGTGGACGAGCCATTTGGTGTAGCGTTTGAGACGTCGACTACTTCATCAAGGGTTTCGGGTTCGATCCCTCGGCAGTACAAGCATTTGAGTGCATGAAAATGTCTTTTTGTAATGGTCTGGGTGTTTTCTATGTATAATATGTATTTACAAAAGAAATGTATATAAGTATGTTCATCCGATGTTTAGTACCAATAATGCTTAGCTTGGGGCTATATGGCGCTGTGTGAATATCATTGGATATTTATTATGCCCCAGTTCTATCCAATCCTGTCATAGCTTTAACTTGTTTATAACAATGGTATAAGACAAGGCATTCACAATGGCACTGGTCTGCTCATATAGGTAGTTGATGACTGAATTAATTAAACTGACGCGACTAATGATAGCGAATATTAAAAAGAAGAACGTTAGAAATATTATAATGAAGTCATTCACAGTTCATATTATAATAAATACTATGTTTGATCAATAATTAATATTTATTGGTTATCATGATATTATAAGCAACTCAAATGTATAAATATGTACAAAATACCTTTAAACATACAAAGCTGTTAATGCACTCATACGCTATAGCCGTGTTATCGCCGACTTTTTAACTAGTACACCAGATGGGTAGCCTGCAGTTGCTTGTGTTGAATAACGGCCCTTTCAGAGGTTACCTGTAATTTTTGTCTGTCTGTCTGTACAGATAGATTGCACATCGCTTGAGCTGCGTGCTAAACGTGACTTAGGAAGTGATTTCAAGTTATGTTCACTTCAGGGCTAAATTCGGACTTTGCTGGCAAGCGAAATTGGCTTTCATGGATTAAATAAGAAACGACCAATGGACGGTAGCACCACTCACTTCACACCAAGGATTTAATTATTCTTTCATTACAACGTTATACCTACATTGTGGAAGAAATTAAATTAAACAATATTGAATCACATTTGACCCCAGTGGATTTGGGAAACGCAATATTAGCGCGAGGTTATCGACGGCTTCTATTACATTTGACAATTATTTTACAAAATTGTACTAAACGTGCGCGTGCCAGGCTTTTGGCCTTGGGTGCTCATGAAGCCGGCTACTGGCTTCACGCGTACCCCTTCGTCAAAAACAGGAACTTTTCTTGAGCCTGACACGCTGCGAATCGCAACCTGTCTACGGCTGGGGGTTCCGGTCTACGCTCCACATATATGTCCCTGCGGCAGTGATGTCGACCAGCTGGGACATCACGGGTCTGTCTTGCTAAAAAAGTGCAGGTCGCTTCTCGAGACATGTCGCACTTAACGATGTCATACGCCGGTCTCTTGCCACCATCAACGTGCCAAGTCTACTTGAGCCGACTGGTATTGCAAGAGACGATGGCAAAAGGCCGAATGGCATGAGTTTGATTCCACGGACGATGGGCCGGGTGCTGGTATGGGATGCAACTTGTGCAGACACGCTGGCCCCTTTCTATCTACATAGAACAAACAACAGAGCTGGTGCGGCTTGTGAAGCGGCTGAAAAAGCCAAAGCATGCAAATACAGCGGTCTGGGCTCCGAATATGATTTTGATCCGTTCAGTCTCGAGACCCTTGGTCCGTGGGGTCCTAGTGCTAAGGCTTTTTAAAGAAATTTCCAAAAGGTTAGTCGACGTCACAGGTGACCGAAGATCTGGCAGCTACCTTGGACAAAGAATCAGTCTAGCAATCCAAAGGGGTAACGCTGCCAGTATTTTCGGAACCTTGCTGAAAGGGACTACTTTTAATTATATTTTTTAGTTTTAATTATTTATTTTTAAGTGTTTAAAAATAAGTAAAGTTGGGTTGTAACTTATATTATGTTTTAGTTGTATTAGTTTACTTCAGATACTTACTCGAGAAGTCTTGTATGTACTAAAATATTCAAAATTATTACTTTACAACAGTAAAAAGCTTAGTTGAAACTAAGTGTTCCTAATAGAATTAATTAAATAAAAATAGCATAAAATGTTAAACTTTTGCCAGTTCACGAATTTTGTTTTCACCTAACTACCTATCTGCATGTGTTGGTTATTATTTAAATTACCGTTTGAGATGTGTTTATGAAATTTGGAGATCATAATGAGCTCACAGGTCTCATTATTTGAGTCAAACTAAAAAGGTTTATGTACAATAGTGTCGTCTTTTGAGGGATTTGACGTACTAACCTTTGTAACCAACTTATGCCAACTACTTGGCAAGCTAGTATCTATTTATTTATTTCGCCGGATATTGGAAACGGACGTTTCTGTTGATGCACTAATGCTGGTGTACTACGCCTACGTTGTGCATTTTTTGGAGGAAGAGGTGACGTCCTGGACAGTGGATCGCTGTCGTGAACAGTACTGGTCAGAAGGACAGCACTGGAGCTGTCAGGTGAGAAAGCGAGGAGCGCTGTGGTGGCGCCCTATGGTGGAGTCAGGAGACAAATGTTGACTGGATTACTGATGTTGGAGAGTAACGGATTACAGTCGTCTAAAGTGTATATGTGTGAGTGAAACGGAAAAACTGTGAGTACTTTGTAATTTTCATTAATAAGAAGTTTTGGATTTTATTTTGAAGAGTAAAGAATTTGAACCCTATTTACAAGAATTGTCACCTCTAAATTGGTCTTTTATTTGGTATCTTATAAGAGACCCCAAGAGAGCATGATAGGCAGTGGTTTTTGCATCGCGAAGTTTGTTTTATGCCGAAAGTATACGTATTGTTACCTATTCTAGTTTTTATAAACATAATCAACTAAAGGATAATAAAACCAATTAAAAATGAGCACCCCAATTTTATTCATTCCCAGGTTTAGTACGCAATCAAAAGGTGCTTATTTCACAACGGCACGGCTTTTCATATGAGACACAGTTAATTAACCTTGCGATCGCACATCTGCAAAATAAAGCAATAAAATTTCAAAAGGTCTGTCCTTTTACAGTATTAGCTGGTTGAGGAATATTATGTCGGGGTATTATAATGAATTGAATTGAATTATAAAGAGCGTCAGTGGCTCAATGGTGTGGACTGTTGCCCTCCTGCCGGGAGGGCTGAGGTTCAAATCCCTACACGTACCAATGTGTTTTGAATTTTCGAAATTATATGTACGTTATCCGTCGCTTTTACGGTGAAGGAAAACATCGTGAGGAAACCTGCGCGCGCCTGCGAAAAGATTCAAAAGTAGTGCGTGAAGTCGCCTAACCCGCACTGGGCCCGCGTGGACGACTAAGGCCTATACACCCTATACGGGTAGGCTCGTGCTCCTCGGTGGGCACGTTTAATGAGCTGAGATGATGATGATTATAATGAATTGTAGGGTTCGTCGTGGCCAACTTCATAAATGATACGAATATGCGCGTATAGTTTTCGAAGATTGATTTTTACTAAGGATATTTGTAGAAAGCAAAAATTTGCGAGTCTAAGGTTCGCAGACGATTCGCTCCTCCTGGGATTAAAGGTTCATAGTTGCTTCGTTATGATCAGATTCGCAGTGGAAAAGCTCAGAGATATGAAAGGATCGCAAAATATACGGGAACACTAGTTTGCCTAATGAGGCGCCCGGTCATACTTTTAAACATAGTCACTGCGAATGTGAAATCGGTGCTAAAAGTCTGTAATCGTGTAATATTGAAAACTATACTATACTATTTGTTATAACAAACAATATTTTATTTGTGTTGGTGGATTCAGATATAATTCAGGAAAATAATATTAATAGCAGTCTACTTGGAGTTTGAAATCACGCTACGTTAAAAACCAGTGATACTTCAACTTCGTCTCTGAAATATACTAAAACCTTTTTTTTTTTTAGATAAAGTATTATTCATGGTCTATATTTTATAATACTTAATTCGTTCGTATGACACACTCTCTTTGTTATTGTTTAGTTAGTACGAGATACACTTCCAAAATGAAAAAATACGCGTGTGTTTCACTTAAAAATATGGTGTTGATAACATTTAAAAAATATATGATGCAAATTTTCACCAAAAATTGGTTTGGACGATATTTAGTCAGTGGCTTTTTTATTCGTCACAAACAAAGAAATACTATTAGTTAAAAAATATCTAAGTATTTTTACAATATTTTTTATTATGTTACTTGCTGCTACGGAACCCTTCATGGGTGAGTCCGATACGCACTTGGCCGATTTTATTATTCAATTAAATTAATCCGAATATTCAGTGATAGCTCTTATAAAAAACCTTAGACAAGTTATTTTTGGCAACGATGTGCTCTGATCAAAACTGCTAAAAATTAATACATTTATAATTCCAAACAAGTGGTAGACAATTAAAATAATTTGACAAATATGTATAACATGTTTTTGTATGAATCGATTATTTTTATTTGACCATTAATGTCGTTAGACAAAATTAATCATATTACAATTAAATCACTCTCTAGTGTAGATAATCAGACAGAGAAAGCAACAAAGTATGTAAAGTTCACAATAACTGGTTTCAGTGATTAATGTAATGCAGGTCATTGCTGCTATAACTTATTGGAACTGTGCGTTACAAATATCTATAATTAAAAATACTTAGTATGTGTGAACGGTGGGTACACAACTATGTTAGTAATTAATATGTTACATAGAGTAATCAACACATTGTAAAGCTCAAAAGTTTCACAACTCTGTTTTATGTTTCAAGTTAACGATTGAATCCTGAACACTTTGCGGGTTTTCAAATTACAATTTAACTTCAATGTAAAGCGGTTTCCTTTTATCGGATGAGTTTATATTTTAATGATTTGTTTACTTTTGTTATTGCGCGGATTGTATGATTCCCTTTACTTCAAATTATCCTAACTTATCATATTAAGACTTTTTATTGCTTTTCGATTAAGTCTAGAGTACATTTATTAATTGTATATTCACCGTTAAGATTAAATTGCTTTATCATAGGTTTTGTTTTCGTCCGTACATAGGGTTCAAATAGTTAAGACCACTAGGATTTGGATATTGAATTGCTATCCAACGCATGAAGACAATATTAATTTTGATATTTTTATAACTTTAACGTCCAAGTCTGTCAGGTTTTACTAATTAGTGGTGGTATTTATTTGTTCGATCCGACCATGGGTATGATAAAGAAGGTAGGAAATATAAAGTCTCTCATTTTGTTTATATAGGAGTTTTAAGCCTCCAAAGACGCCCTCCAGCCCGATGACGACTTGCGAAAGGTTGCTGGTGGAGGCTGGATGAGAAAAGCGGGATTTTTGGCACAAAATGCGGGAGACCTATGTCCAGAGAGAGAGAGAGTCTCAAATGGACCATACAATGTAATCAAGAAATTATACTTTTGTATACCTAGTTGGTTTAAAGCAAGTAACATCATCATCATCAGCTCAAAACGTCCACACTAACCTACACCTACACACCCTATTCGCAGGCGTGCGCAGGTTTTCTCACGATGTTTTCCTTCACCGTAAGACGAGTGACATACTGTGTTCTAAACCTTCCCAGAGACGTAACTGTTAAATGAATAAATATGATACATGTTAAAATGAAAACTAAAATGATTAAAATAAACATTAAAATGATCACTGCAAAATCGTATAAACTTTTAGGATTTATTTTTAAGACAGTCTACAGATTTCATGAGCGTTAAAACATTGATACTTCTTTATGATGCATTTGTTAGGTCTCAACTTGAATATGCGTCCGTGGTATGGAATCCACAGTATATGAAATACATTCAGATGATTGAGGGTATTCAAAATAAGTTCAGCAGAAGACTTAAATATAAGTTTAAACAAAATTGTAATAACAATTTTTGTTCCTTAGAGAGCCGTCGAGAGCATAAAGACCAATTATTTTTATATAAAATTATTAATAATATGGTGGGGAGCCCATTTACTATTTTAGTTTAGTCTATTTACTCGGTAAGCTGACTTTCAAATGTTTTCGGTTAAGCGCGCGTAATAAAAAAAAAATCACAACTCATCTTTGTAAAAGAAATTATAGACAGAATAGTTTCATTGTAAGAGCCACTAATAAATATAATGTAACCTATTCTCATATTGATATCTTTAATGAGAAGATAGCTCGTTTCCGCCGTTCCATCAGGCTTGTAAAATAATTATTATAGAGTTTTTTGTTGTTTTCAAATATTTTTTTTGTTATTATAACAAATAACTTTTTTGTTTAGCACCTGTCTCCAGTATATCTTAAGCGTATTACATGAACAATTCGTCTTTGGAAACTTTAAGAAGGCTAATGTGTTACCATATAAAATATTTTGTATTATGTTTGTTTCCTTTATAAATAAATAAATGTTTGGTTATCCAGTTTTAAACACCATGTGAAAAAGAAAAGTATATAATATATGAAACTATTTTTTAATGGTGATAAGTGGGCTTTGTAAGTGGAGTGTTGAAAAATTTTCAGGTTGAATTTTAAGTTCAGAAGATTGTTTACCATTGAGAGAAAAAAAATACTTTTAGTCCGGATCTTATCTAACGTATTGCTTACAGAATAAAAAAAATACGTCTATTTGTTGCTCACTAAATAAGTTATACCCTAATATATTGAATAAAACTGGATAAATCAGACGCAAAAACAAAATCAAGATTCCAGAAGGTGCTCTCGTGTTTTCTTAGGACCGGACAGACCGTTTAAGAAGCGATGTCTCCATATGCCGGACTATTGTATAAGGAATAGGTTAGCGATTTACGTCCATATCTTTTCATTTCGTGCGGAATCTTGGCGGAAAAAGAAAGTTTTATTAGATATCCTTTTTACGTAACCCGGTCTATTTCCACATAGATACGTTAAGATGTTTTAAGGAAATATTACGTATTAGTGTGGGTTAACATGTATAGACTTTGGAAAACATTGGTTACTTTCTTAGCATTCTGTGTAGTACCTATATGAATGATATTTTACTAGCACGTACTCGTTTAGTTTATTGGCAATTTATAGATAAATTAAGACCTTAAAAACTATGCAACAAATTTTGATGCTATATAAAATAAATAATCTTATTCAAGAGGAAGGCACTTTTAATACATATCAGATAAAATTGAAAAACACTGATAAAATTTTTAGGGACAATTCATTTTATTTCAATTCAATTCACGTTTACGAAGCCGTTTAAGATAAACTTCAAAAAACTAATGTATAGTCATTGTCTAATGACAAAACATTATGAAAGTTGTATTTCTTATCTTTAGTATAATTGGTGTCAACATTGCACCTGTGCAAAACCGGAGCAGGTCGCTAGTAAACCATAAGGAATAAAAGTTAAACATGAAGTCGATATATGAATAGCCTATGATTAAATATGTAGACGACTATATGTCTATCAAAGCTTATAATCTCATTATTATAGACAAGTAAAATTAATGAAATTGAATGATTAGATGCTTTTCGTTTGTGGTAGTAATAATGATAAAGTTACCTTCAGATATCAATGTATATGTAACTTGAATACAAATGTATAAATTTTTTCTCCATTAAATAAAAAATACTGAAATGTAAATTGAACATTAATCATATATTTTCTCAGAAGATATATCTCACATTGTACCTGCCCGGTTCAATTTGATTGATTGGGAATATAATGAGTACAAAAAGCATTAAAGATGTCTGATGAAAACAAACAAAATTTGCTAGATAATAAAAATAAGTGTAAGTATTGCTTCGCTTCTCTCTTCAACCTATTGCAGTCCACTGCTGGACATAGGTCTCCCCTTTTGCGCCAGACATCCCGGTCCTCCGCCTTTCTCTTCCAGCTTCCACCAGCGACCTTTCGCAAGTCGTCGGTCCATCGGGCCGGAGGGCGTCCTACGGCTACGCTTGCCAAGACGCGGTCTCCACTCCAGAACTCGTCTGCTCCAACGTCCATCGGTTCTGCGACATACGTGACCAGCCCACTGCGACTTCAACTTGCTGATCCGGCGGGCTATGTCGGTAACTTTAATTCTCTTACGAATTAAATCATTTCTAATCTTATCCTAAGAGAGACTCCAAGCATAGCTCGCTCCATTGCGCGTTGAGTGACTTTGAACTTGTGACCCAATCCCGCAGTCAGTGTCCATGTCTCAGCTGCGTATGTTTGTTTCGCTTAATAAATTTAATTAGATAATAAAATATTGTTCTTAAAATTTAGTGTGAACAAAAACACGACATTAAAACGTCATCCAAGCCAATGTGAACCATTAGGGGATTTAAAATATATATTTTATTACTAGGAAGAGGAAAACCGTGATGAAATATGATTATATGCAGCGATAAGACGTGCTGTTATACAAGATACCATTTTATTTACGCCCTCAACATTTTACAAAACATAAAACTTCTTTGCCTTGAAAACGAAATGTTTTATCCCAATAAATTTGTGGATTTCATGGAGTTTAAACGTAATTTATACTTACATATATTTATTTTTTCACGACAGAATATGTGCTATGTTTTTGAGGATTAATTATGTCAAAAAAGTAATTATTCACTACGTTCATCGCTAAATCTAAGTTCAATTTGAGAATATAAGTATTTGCAAAGGAGAATTAGAAATACTACTACGTCTAGTGACTATAAAGATTGCGGCCGTGCCTTAAACAGGTGTTTGCGAGAGTCATGTAGGGAGAACTTTTTTTACGGAAGTTATCGATGTTCAGGCTTGATAATATTTACTTCCTATCATTGCCACTTCAGACCAGTTGAATCGACGCAAGATATCTTGCATGTTAATATTTTACAGAATGGTCATTTTTTGTGCACAGAAACTGCATCACCTGGCTCCTTTTATTGTCAGAAATTATGATATTACTTTAAGATCACTATTGCACACTGATAACATGACATAACTCGCTGGACCATAAGTTGATGTAGCAGTGGCCTAGTAATGTTTGTCGCAAGACTGTTAAAGCAGAGCCGCAAGTTCTGAAGTTGAATAAGCGCCATGGCAATCATAGCGTAGGCCAACTTACGATGAACGATAGACCATCAACTTGGGATAGGTACATAACTAGTGGCAGCTCTATGGGGAAAGTGGAAAGCCGTTAAATATGCAAAATGGGAAAGATCTATGTATGTTAGTCGATATACCTACCTAAAGTTCGTACAAAGTACTTCGTTCAATGCAATTATATTGTAGAACTATCGGCTTGTCTCATACCATTTATAAATTTGTTGTATAATGATATAACAAAGTTTTATAATTGTCATTCTGGCCGTTTTTGGATAAGATGGAATTATAATTTTAACACTCATATTTTAACTTCACTTGTATGAGTAACTATGTAAAAAAATATTGGAATATTAATTTGACCCACTTTCTGATCTTCGATTGGGATAAAATTTTGCACACGGTCTGAATTCTGATGACAATACATGACTATCTGAAAAACGTCATAACATATCCAATATGGCGGTCTCCCCAAAGATGGCGGACTGGCTATTTTAAATTATGGCATGGCAATATGGGTATCAAATAAAAGGGTTTACTGTCAGAAATACGAAAAAAATGGTCACTCGACCTAAATCCGATATGGCGAATAGGCAATTTGAAATGCACCTCCATTATATGGGTATCAAATGAAAGAATTTGCTGTCAGTAATACGAAAAAAACAGGCACATGACCTAAATCCAATATGGCGGACATCAGAGATCGCGGACAGGCTATTCGAAATGCACTCCTACGATATGAGTATCAAATGAAAGGGTTTGCTGTCATTAAATCAGCAAGAAGTAAATAAAATTTGAATAATCAGAGGACTAAACAACTGAAGATAACGCTTTTATGATGAAATAATCTTATTAATGGAAAATATATGAATATAAACTCCAAACACTGATCTTGAGTAACACTGAACCTGTTTAAGAGGTACAAAGAAAGAAAGAAAAAACTTTATTTAAAAATATAGGAAACACTACTCTTACCAACATGAGACACATACATATTATAAAACAGACAACATTACAAAGGAAAAGAGGCAAAATATAGCAGGTGATAGTAAAGTAATAACAATGAATGAATATACGTAAAGTAAAAAAAAATATTCAAGATGACAAAGGCATTCTTCCTGAGTCAAAAGGAGCCAGCCTCAGCATTAGAATATAAAAAAATTAAGACTTCAAAAAAGTCTTGGTATAATGGATTTTACAATTCGTTATATTTAAAAATATCATTGTAAAAATGTGTCGTATCACTATTTGCTTCAGGTATTTTAAGTATCTTTTTATAGTAAAGGTACCGACCCTCAAAATGGATAGCAACATTCGGTGGAATTGGCAATAGCCGCTCGAACATTGCGATAGTTCCAAAGGGAATCCTCTCGGGATAAGAATTAGATTTGCGAAACTGAAACGTGCCGTGTCTGAACGCGCCGAGTCGCGGTAACTCGCTGCTTTCTGAGAAAATTTAACTATGTAGGATCTTTTGAGATATAGTCAGTATATTTATTTTAGAAAAGACTGAGGAACCGCATAGTAAAAATAACCTTATATTTTCATTTTTATGACATGGAATTGGCGTTTTGTATGGGAGGACCATAAAGTCAATTAATTATAATATATTTATTTAATTAAAGTATTTACCATTGCTATTTATGTACTTTTGCTATGTCATAAGTAGATCATTGATCCCTTTACTAAAAAAACTTTCGGGCTGTAATTATGTAATTGATACCCATAAATTCTTTGAAGGTGTTTTGTACTATCCCATCGGAGTTGAATGATTTCCCTTCCAAAAAAATATCTAAAATTGGAAAAAATGGTAATCTGTTGGGTGTACGGTAGATGTCTTAGACATTTTAGTTGAAGTTCCTCTAATTTGGTAGCCGTCGGTTCGGCAGTGTGTTATCTAGCGTTTTCCTGAAGCAGAGCGATTGACCTGCTTTGTTTGTTTAGCAACTCGATTAAACATTATGGTTTGCAGTTGCTGACAACAGATATCGGCTGTAATTGTCTCGACAGATTTATAAAGCTGTAGTAAACTAAACCTGTGTTAGTCCACTAAACGCTCACAAGTATTTTTTTAGTCAATTTTCGCATATAGTTTGTATATAAATTAAAAAGTGAATAAAAAAGTGGTTTGGCGTGCTACGCCTGGTGAGTAAAGACACATACACCGCTTGGGCAATTGGGCTCGAATCTCACGAACGAGTACGCTATATTTGTCTAAAAAAGCATTCAAGGAAGTATGTTTCATTTTTATCGGGTATGTTGTTGCGTAATATTCTATTATGCCTTATAATCTTATTATGCTAAATTGCTTTAGTACGAGTATAAATAAATTTGGTCATTACTTATGTCGATGTGGAGCATTAATATAAAGTATTAGCGATATAGATACCAGTGTATAGTTAAAACGAAGCGTATTCCGAAGTTTTTCCTAAGTAAAGGAAGAGAGGCGCCCAAAACTCAATTCCGACGCTTTTCAACAAGGAAAACGAGGGAATCAAGTTAACGCACACTAAAGGGACGGTTTATTACACAGTTGCAACTATGTAATAAACAGTAACGTAAATTTACGCGTGTGGTTTTTTCTGGAGACTACATTTAGTTCATATACTCGTATAGTACGATTTGCAAAAGATGGCCACTCGGCTGAAGTCTTTTTGGGCCCCTGGTGGTGCGGTGGCGGCGACGACGGAAATGATTCTATATATAATATCTTTTGTTTACAATCATGACATTTTAGTATTGTTTAACTATCATTAAAATAGTCTTGATCTTGCGCAAAAGGCCGCCATTTGTGGTCATCTCCCGTGAATTGTATTATACATGAGGGAAAAAATATATTTTGTAATTATCAGCATCAGCCTATACCGTCGCACTGCAGGGAACAGGCCTTCCCAAACAACAAATGGGGAAATATAAGGCCGTACTCCATATCGCTTATATTTTAATTAGTACTTCTAAAATTTATGTAATGAAAAATTAGTCAACTTTTGTACCCTCGTGACTGTTACACGTGCAGTGTTACAGTGCGGTGTGCATGCAGCCGTGACTGACGGTGGAAAATATCTTCAGTAACCATCTATATACGGTATTAAAGAGTGTCGTTAATGTAAACTAATCCAAGAAAAGAGGATTTATCTGTTCTGATTAAAAAGGACCCATACAAATGTTATACAAATAAGATTTCATTACAACACGTCTTCCTAAGTTACTTTATATAATATTTGTGATTAGAGATAATAAAATACACCGCACTTCCTTTACTCAGGAAAAAACTTCGTAATACGCTTTGTTTTAACGCTAAGAAATTCGTAGTACGAAAATTTATCTATATCACCTGAACACTTCACGAGTAACTTCCTAATGTTATATTATTAAAGCAATTTGTATTGTATCATTCGTATTTACAACTGAACATTTTAATATATAAAATGCTTGCTACAGACGTTCTTGGCATTCCTTTAAGATTGATTTATTTTGTTTGTAATGCTGGTCTATTGCCTGTGGCAGCTTAAGCGAGTGAGACGCGGCGAAGGTTCTTAAAATTTTCTGGGGTTGTTCGATAAACAAAATGAATCTGTATGGATTTTTGAAATAATGTGTATAATAATTAAATGTATAAGAAAAAGCAACATAGATTCTGCTCCGTTTTTTTTTTAGAAATGTGTTTACTGGAAATGCGATTTTAGCTTTCATAGAGGCATGATGGAAATTTGAGGCAACCGCTCGGAAAAGCTTTTGATCCTGGAATTTCACTGAACAATCCGATAGTCTTAAGGGTTTGAGAAAGCAATTTTAACTTAAATTTAACATGACTCTGGCATTTCTTAAGTTGAAGTTTATTGTTTGCCATCCGTGCCTTAAAAACGAACCGCCAAAGAGAGTACAGTTTGTACTCTTTTGTTTAGGTAAATGTACGCTCATTCGAAATATGTGTATGTGTGCTGTCACTGCATTTTTAACACTTTTTTCGGTTGTTTTCTGAGCATATCACGAATCTATACTTTTTTAACATCACTGCTTACTGCTATCAAAATGCCCTATAATAAAAGTCCTAACATAATAATGAAATGCAAATACCTTGGGATAATATATTTATGAAACTAATTATTGATCATATCAAGACTAATGCGAGTAAATAAACAATCCTGCCAAGAGTTTCTTTAATATCTTACGGACTTTGTAGTTAAGTAAACTGAGCGTTTTTAAATTAAACCACCGTTGACGACGAGTTTAAAAATCTAAACGGTAGGGATTTTCTTTTCCTCTGCTGTCGGTTTTTTGAGCGTAAGTTTGTTGCTTTTTACCACGCGTCTATTAACTTTACTTGTAACTATGTAAGAAAATCTTGGAATTTTAATTTGACCCACTTCCCACGGTCTTCGATTCAGATGAAATTTTGCACACGCTCTAAGTTTTGATGAAAATACATGACTAGCTAAGAAACGTCATTACAAATCCAATAGTGCAGCTTCTCTAAGATGGCGGACTGGTTGTTTGGAATGGGTATCATATGAAAGGGTTTGCTGTCAGGAATATGAAAAAAATAGTCACGTGACTTAAATACAATATGGCGGACGTCGAAAATGGCGTCAGGATATTTGAAATGTACCCTCATAAAAGTGTTTTCTGAATAGGATAAGTAAAAAACAATCACGTGACTTAAATCCTACATGGCGGTCGTCCAAGATGGCGAAAAGGCTTTTTGAAATGCAGACCTATAAAAATGAAAGAGCATGCCGAAACTAATGAGAAATAACATTTTCTTACCAATATTATCATGCTGTATTAAATTTGGATGCGTAAAACTGTAAATTTTGTCAAATTCAAATAAATACCTTTAAATTAAACGAATTTAAAACCTATAAATATTTTAAATTCGTAAGTTTTCAGTTAAGTTTGAATAATAAGAAGACATAAAAGTATAACATAAAAATAAAAGTTTTCATTATAATAAAACACGCTTTTAGCACGCATTATAAAATAAATTAGTTTTGATAAAAAGCTACATGATTAGGTAAGCAACGTCATTACAAATCCAATATGGCGTTTTTTGCTTTTTAAAGTATTATTTTTTAAAGTATACATACATACTCTCGAGATCACAATATAATAATTATTTAAATACAATGCAGTAGCTAAAGATACAAGAATAAATACGAACCTACCGTTTTCACAACCTGCAAGATATCCTTTCAAATAGACAGCTTTTGCTCAAAATTTTACCTCTAGTCTGATTGTCGAAAAAAACAAGATCCCTTCAAAGGTGCCCATTGCAAGTGCGGTTGCAACGGTCTGAATTTCCTCCGCCTTGAATGGGTATTCACTAAATGCAGGCTTTTTCAGTGCTCTTTATAGCTTGGAAAGACGTAGAGCTCATTTCTTCTAAGATTTCCTTTTTTGTTTCGCAATCATTAATTTCTTTGGGGCTTCTATTCTAAAAGTCCGGGACTCATAAAATTTTATCGTATAAGTACAATAGTTATGTTTAGAGTGACCGGTTAGTTGGAGTAAAGGTGTTTTTTTGAATATTTCTAAATATACTACTTCTGAAGTGAAGAAAATTTATTACAGATATAATATACATTGTTTACATTTTGGTTATTACACCACAAGAGTGACCAAAAAGACCATTAGATGTTATCGAAAGAACGCCCGCAGATAGTAAATACTTAAAGATAAATAACGTTAATATAGTATTCACTTCTTCATACGCATAGTTGATCTATAACATTCAGTGATTTTGATTTCCTCCCCATCGACCATCGGTTCTTATATTATTATAATACTGGTAACAGCTACATATACACATGAATGTTTCAAAATAATGGTAATTAAAACAAAATAAAAACTATATTTAAGAAAAATTTTGCTGATAGTATTACATAGTGATAATATTATGATACTATCATCAAGTTCTCCCATGTATAGATAACTGTCAACTCTGAGTATTTCAGATTAAGGATCAGAATAATCCATTTTAGGAGTCCTACGTTTAGAAATGGAGTTTTTAATGCTGATGACTATATTTTTTTTTTTTTTTAATTTATTGTTCTTTAATAACATGTAACATACAATATTTATCAAATCTAGTGTACATTATTATCCTAGATTGAAATTACAATAAATATGAATACGTTATAAAGGCTTAAGCGCACTTATTATAACTTATATAAAATATATATAAACATATTATATATATATTATGAGGACAGGTATTCGTCTATATTTTATACGTGTACATAAAACCATGATGTAAGTTAATGTTCACTTTGATTGAGTAAACATTTTTTGACAGTAGATGGTAGTTAGGGGTCATGCATAAGTCAGTAAACTTATAGTATGAGTAAAATTTATTATTGGGCACGGTTAAATATACGACAGGTAATGTTCTTAACCTGCTAAGTTGGTATTATTAACAACATTTGGGAGTTAGGTTAAACAATAATAAAGCGCGGTAGGCGTATAAGCCGATAAGCAGAATAAAAATATCGTCACAGCGCAGAGCTGTGCAGGCGCGCCGTTTGTACCTGCTGTGACGTCAGCCGGGATCGAATACATAGTGATGTGGAAGCTTCGTAACATATCGATATCGACCACCAGTGGTCGGCCGGGTCTTACCTATACTTAATATTAATTTGTTAAAATGGTTTTTATTAGTATTAACATAGAACTTTTTTGTTATGGTTACAATAAATTGAAATAAGGTCGGAAGATTAATGTTTTTATGAAGTTTTACCAAATTTGTTTTAAACGGAGTATTGTATGCTATTTTTAATGCACGGTTTTGGATAACTTGCAGTTTACTATGGTTAGATTGAGATGTATTACTCCATACTTGACAACCGTAGGTAATACACGGCCTGATAAGGGTTTTGTAAATAGCAATTTTAGTATGGGGACTAAGATTTGATTTTCTGTTTAATAAGGGGCTAAGTGCACGAAACGCATTCATAGATTTTACCCTTGTCTGTGTTATATGTTCATTCCAGAGCAATTTCCGGTCTAGGTGCAAGCCAAGGTATTTTACCGATTTCTTCCAAGGAATGATAAAATCAGAGATTTTAAGGCTGATCTTTGGATCATTTTTCCCACGAGTGAACAAAATGGCCTCTGTCTTATTTGAGTTTAGTTTTAATCTCCACTTTTGAAAGTACTCAGATAATGTATCAAGGGCAAGTTGCAGTCTTTGCGTGAGAAGTTCGATATCATCTGATGAAAAAACAGGCAGTATCATCAGCAAAACATGCTAAGCTGGTTCTTGCCTGTCTAGGGATATCGTTCAGGTAGATCAAGAAAAGATACGGCCCTAAAATTGATCCCTGAGGAACTCCTGCAGGAATCTTATGGAGAGATGATGATATTTCACCGAGATGGACAGAAAATGAACGGTCAGTAAGGTATGATTTCATCATTTTTACAAGTGAAAGAGGGAGCTCACTTTTTATAAGTTTATATAATAACCCGTTATGCCAGACCGTATCAAACGCTTTTTCGACATCCAGCAGGAACATGCCGGTATGACGGCCAAAGTTGAGGTTGTGCGAGACACTTTCGGTCACTCTGGCAAGTTGTTGAACTGTGGAGTGGGCATTCCTAAATCCAAATTGCTCATCAATTAATTTGTTAGACATATGCCGCTGTAATCGAGTATATAAAATTTTTTCAAATAATTTACCGAGGCAAGGCAAAAGACTAATAGGACGATAGTTTGTGGCCAAAGTATGGTTCTTACCAGGTTTCTTAATAGGAATCACCTTGGCGGCTTTCCATACGGAAGGGAAGTAAGCTAGACTTAAACAGGCTGTAAAGATTTTTGCTAGTAGGACTATACATTTCTGTGGAAGGTTTCTTATCAGACAATTTGAGACGTTATCTACACCTGGAGCTTTATGTAGTTTGAGCTTATTGATATGGTGCCATATTTCTTTAGGACGGACTATGCAAGGATCAGTGTGTTGGACATCGTCAAGAATGGAAATTATATTTTGTACTTCCATGTTTGTGTCTGTACTATCCCAGTTCGCTGTCAAGGTCATATTCTTATAGAAAGTTTGAGCTAGTTCTTCGCATTGCTCAGGAACTGTAGAAGCAAAAGTTCCATCTGAGCGTTTTAATGGGGGAACAGCGTTCGCCGAAGCAGAGCTTTTAAGAGTTTTAGCTAGTCGCCAGAGATCAGAATTTGGGCTATCAACTCTTTTGAGTTTGTTTTGCCAAATAAAATCATTGTGAATTTTGATACTAGCCTTTATATTAACATTAAGGTCGTTTAGATTTGATCTATATTTTGATCTATCATGAGGACTTAATTCCTTTAAAAGTAGTCTTCTCAGGCGGTTCCTAAAAGTGATGAGGCGCTTAATTTTTCGGGGTAGTTTATCTTGCTTTATAGAAGAGGTTATAAATGGTATGGCGATTTCTTTTGCAATTTGTATGTTATTTATGAGATACTGAATGGCGGTATCGACCTCGAGCTCAGTTTTGAAAATCTTAGAAGAAAGCATAACGTTTTTATTCAAGACGGAACGATAGCAACGCCAGTCAGCCTTGGCGTAGTTGAACCAACCACTTTGTACACTTTCACATTTCACTGCTATTTGGAAAGCAACAGGTAAGTGATTTGAAGACAGTGCTGGCACAGTTAGAACATTTTGAACATTACTTATATTTTTAGTTAAAATAAGATCAGGTAATGACGGTTTAAGGTTTTCACGGTAATGAACAAGGGTAGGAAGATTAGGAGCATATATGTTATAATCATGATTCAGACAATAATTAAAGAGTTGATTACCAAAATTATTTCTGGATCCTTGGAGCCAATAATCATGCTTAGCATTAAAGTCGCCCATAAGAAGAACTCGGCTGTCCATCTTCATTAGTAGATCAATGTCCTCCGTCATAAAAGGTAAGTTTGGGGATTGATAAATTGAAAAGAACGTATAGCTGCAGGAGCTGTTAGAAAGTTTTAAGCCTATTGCCTCCATATGACGTGTTGTGGGAGGGTATACCGGAGTGTGTTTTATATGTGATCGAATTAGGATTGCAACACCTTGGCCCCTACCTGCAAAGTGCTTGTCGGCACGGTAACAAGCGAAGCCCGGTAACTGAATATTGATGCGCGAAGTTAAACGGGTTTCGCACAAAGCCACCACATCAATTGACAAATCACTAACTAGGTCAAGTAACTCTCTTTGTTTTCCACTAATACCATCGGCATGACTATATTATGAACAAGTAAAAAAACGTTTGCGAAACGCGACAAGACGCAGGACACATTCAATGACCATGTCATGTCACAACCGATGCGTCCTTCTCGAGATTATGCAGAAATATATCTACCTGGGCCAAACTTGGCCGGCATAACTTCGAAAGGGAGGCTAGTAGGATTCAGTTAGGCTGGGCGGCATTTGGCAAGTTACGTCACATTCTAACGTCAACAATTCCCCAGCGCTTAAAGACGAAAGTCTTGGAGGAATACGTCCTACCCGTGTTAAACTAGATCTGAGATATGAACACTGACTGCGGGATTGGTGCACATTTTTAAAGTACTATTTTGACAGTTCCCCTTGATTTCTCTGGTGTACCATCATCAATCTCTGATTTCTTTATCATAGTACCACCTTTGAAACATCTGCTTTCCAACAAAAAATAATCATCGAAATGAGTCCATATAGATACAATCAAGACATCTACGCATAAATACAAAAAATCATATAAACGATCGAATTGGGAAACCTCCTCCTTTTTTGAAAAGGAGTTCTCATTCCAACTACACTACATAAAACAAATCATTGTTACTAAGTTAAACCTGATACACACTACAGCAAAGGACATTATTAGCTTATTCCCTACCAATAGTCCGTCGTATATAATAATATAATAGTGGAATTAACCTACTTGAAACTTTGTAAAATGCCTTTCTCGTTGGTTGCTGTGAAATTAATAAAGCACAGAAATACAAAGTTTAAAGAAACTGTGCGGACTATATGTTGCAGTAATTGCTTCGAGAGTTCGGGAGATCGTAGTTACGAGTTTAAGAGGCCATGAGAAGTTCAAGTTAAGGACGTGTTACACGTCTCGTTGCAAGAAATTGGACATATTTAATAAAAATTTTGCCCATACTTTTTAATTTTCTTGAAGAAAGATTTATTACAGGAAATTCAGTTTATTTTAAAATTTATTGGATTATTATTTATAAAATCTGAAAGAAAACGTCGTCTTTAATTTTTTTTTAATAATATTTCTTAAATATCTTACCCTTACAATTTCTTAGTTAAAAATACCATACAAATGTAATGATATCTCAGAACAACAACAAAAAGTTCAATTAAAAATATTAACAATCGTAATTATAAATCGTTCTAAAAGTAAAATTTCAGTTGTGATGGCTACAAAAAAAATGCACAAAGTATGTTGCTAATATTCAGTCAGTTCAAGAGGAATAAAGTATTATTAAAATAATACTAGTAATATAAATATGTCAGATTTCTTGCACACATTTTTAATGGTAAGGATGTTTAAATGTTTCTATCTTGCCACCCCCTTAAAACCTACAAAGTTTCAAACTTTTCTAAAATAAACTCGGAAGTTTAGTTTTGTTTTTCTGACTACAAAACTTATCTCACCTGCAAACTGTTCCTCTATTTCATTTTAAAAATCTTTACTTGCTATAAAACAATCTACTGAGTCTTAAAGAAAATTTTATAACTTTAACTAAAGTCTCTTGTTTTACTGGGATTTGAAAGTTTAATTTATCGTAAAATTTATGTTTTAAGCAACAATCGTATAGTGTATTAAGTCTTTGAGTAACTCACAAGAGCAACATTGAAGCCGACTTATTACTGTCAAACATGCAACTTCGCGACTACCGCGCAGACAGTGGTAACTTTGGATAGTGTTATCACCAAGCTTCATGCTTTCACTATATAATACTCACTTTGGCCTGGAAAATCTTCGTAAATGAAGAATAATATGTATGTCTATCATGCTTATAAACTAAGCAATTATTATGTCGTTCATTTAAATCATGCTTAATGAGTATAATCATTTTCAGTTTTGCAAGATTGTCTCATATAGAAATGTGTAAATTGATTATGCGGTTCGAAATCTTTCTATATATAGGAATCTAAGACATTATGTACACAAAATCCACCGGGAAATACCGGAATATTTATGTCTGAGGAAAAATATTTCGTAAATATAAAGATATCAAGTCTTGTTGTTACTATAGAACTTTGGGTTATACATGATAAAGTCAATTCAAGTAGAATGCAGCAAAATGGTTTACGAATGACGTTCACGTAACAGAAAAAATCGTGTAGGCGAACCACCAACTAGATAGTCTGAGGTGACTGATGGTTGCCGAATGTCGACCGATATGGACTGGTTCATGTGGAAGACATACTAGACAGCAAGGAGTTGACATATTTATACTATACCTAGTTCATCAGTAAAAACTATATTGCGTTGAGAACCAAACTGCTGCAAAATAAAGTTATTCGAAAGTTGTTTCAATTCATAGTCAAGTAAGGTAGGGTAAAAATCGAATCTACGAGTCTCACAAAGATTACTTTTTTGGTAATGATATTCGTATATTTAAAATAAACGATCGGCAAATATCCAAAACTTACGATCAAACGCATTTATTAATGACGAATACGGAAACGCAATTTTAATGAAAGTGATTCATATTTTCGTACGTGTAATGAACCTTATTTGGATTCTTACAAAATGAGTTACATAAAACTAATATCCTGATTTTAGATTATGTAAATCAGAAACTTATATAAAATATGCAAGTAATTTATGAAATGTCACGTAAGGTGAATCATGTGAATGTCTATAAAAACAGCTTAAAGTAAATATTTGATGTTTACGTTTGAAAAAGTGTATATGATATCTGTGCAGTTCTCCTCGGGACAGTTTTATGCAATGTGAAATATCACTGGTTTAACTCTACCCATAGCTATGTTGTGCGGGAAGACCTATTATTTGTGGCCATTATAGGCTGATGATTAAGTGGGTTGACCACTTTCAGAATACCGTCGGTTTTAAAGATAAGGTAAATAAATAATCTTGGTAAGACGGCCAAACAAAAGATAATTACGGACAAGTAGTCCTTAATCTATTAACTTTATTTGAGTAATGTGGAATTTTATTGGGAAACGTATTTATTAATTAGAAGTTTTTACCAAATTACCAACATGGCCGAGAAGTAACTTCGAGAGAGAAGCCAGAACACATGCCTAGTTTCTGGCTGGGCAGCATTGGGAAGTTTATGTAACATTATTAATTTTATATATACCAAGGATCCTTGTAAACTTTCCAACGAAGCTGGATAGCTGGAAGTGGAATTGAAAATATATGTAGTGAAATATTTATGTAGATGGTTTCTTATTTTCTTTTAAATATGTATAGTTAAGTTATATAAGTTAAGTTTTTTCAACACTGCTTACAATAAGTACCTACTAACATGTTTAATAATAACAGTGCCTATAAAATAATACAGCGTATGTATAAACAGCCTCCGTTCCTTGCACATGTTTATCCAATTTGGCGAAGTCTGGAAAGTTGTGAGCTCGCAACACATGTGACGCTCAAATTAGAGATTCATATTAATTTGGGAATAGCACTGACAGTACTCTGCGCTACGTGACTCATAAGAAATTGTTTCTAAGATTTCTATAAATGGCAAAAATAATGTGATAAGTATGGATAATGTGATCTCAAGGAAAAATATTATGCCTTCTAACATTTCTAATTATAATATTTGTGTCGTTCAGTATCGAGTTCAAAATACACTAATTTTTACTGTATCGATTGAATAATAATACTATGCCAAGTATTGCTTTGTATTTTATTTTACAACTGTATTGGAAAACGACTTTTTAGTATAAATAACTTTTCACTTTTATGAACTGTGCTTGAAACTTATTTGAACAATAGGGCTTTAATTTTTTATAAGTAATAATTATAAGGTATATTTACAGACTCGATCCACATATATTTTTAACTAGATGACTAAAATTTCTCTCATACTACTCCACATGTGATAACATTGTGAGCAGTCAAACTATGCAGAATTTATTCAACATTGCTTCAGAAGAGTGGCATATGGGAATACATTGTCCGCCCGCGCAAGAATGGAATTATATTTTGTCGCAGACGTCAGTTCCGAATGCAAAACTAAATTTACAATGGATCGGTTCATATGCTATGAGTTCGGTTATATTACAACATTTTTTGGAATTATTGAGATACCTTGTAATATTACCTATAGCTAAATATAAAAACAATAAAAATTTAAGCCTCCAAAATAATAAGTTGCTAACCTTTGTTTTGTTTGCTTGCTTACAAGTGATATTCTAAATTATATTGGTAATGTTGCGATAATTATATACAAATTACCAAAAAATCATAAATATCCATAGAGTTCACTTATTTTTATATAAAATGCATCCGTAGCCCCTCGGCGTACAGCTCAATGTTGCACTTAATACGGCAACATTCGTGTAATTAAAACTACGAGCGGGATTTTAATAAATGTAGCACGTATTGGTAGTCTGACAAAAATCACGTTTCTCACATTGGGCTGGGTTGCAGATATATAGAATTATTACGCGTTTAGAATAACTCTTGGTCGAATTTTTTTTAACGTGTTTAAAAGTTTATTTTTGATTGTATATTGAAGAAAATGCAAATTTATAATCGGTCTTCAAAGGAACGAACGACGAAAGTAGTTCTGGTTTGCTTTTGGGTCATCAATGGAAGAACCTACTTCCACGCAATATTAAATTATGACTATATTTTAGTACTAGTGAAGTTTCAGTAACTTTTAAAAGATACGAATACTTTAGATTAATTAGATAAGTGCTAATTGTAAGCGAAAAATGAATAAAATGATTTTTAATTTGACTTTGAGTAAAGGCAATCTTGATTGTGTTAAATCCAATTATACGAAAACAGTAACCTTAATTTATATTGCAAAAATTTTTGAAAGTAATGGACAGCTTTAGCTAGTTTAGGTAATAAAACTTACAATCATTAATACATCGCTTTTAACAAAGAAAATAATTTTATTATCATAAAATATATATAATATAGTAAACAGTAACGTTTTTCACGTACTTGTCTTGTATACTCGCATGTTATCAGACAAAAGTTATGATAAGTGAAACCTATTGGATGGCTTATTTATTGTAAGATGTATCAATAAAAAAGATAATGAATATTGTCAACGTCTAAGCGTTAATATGTTTATACATATACTTATGTATACAGCCAATTCAACTTCGTAAATAAGTGAGATGGGAGATGCAATATTTTTGAAACTAATACAGCTGTATTTGAAGATGCTTAAAGTAGTAACTTTAAGCATCTTCAAATAACCTGTCGAATTAAGTATCATTAGACAGGTTTTGGCATAAATATGTCTTTGCGATAACTTCTCTATGAGCTAGATAAATCTTTTCAACGGATTGTTTTAAAATGAAAATTGTATAACGAAAATCATGTGTAGTATCAATGTCTATATCGCCAGTGGTTGAGTTTTATATTTTTCGTTCTTTCGTTTTATAGCTGGTACAAGTCATCGTCATTAGTCATACTTTCAATCTCGAGAAGTAAGTCCCGTGCCTCTCGAAAAAATTGCCTTAATTCGAACAATGTATTTAATTTCGTAAAATGTTATTTTATTACTAAATCAGAGAAGTCTTAAGTCATGTCGTTAAGCTTTATTAGCAAGTGTCAGATTTAGTTTTTATGTTCTGCATACTTTCATTGTGTATACTGTCATTAGTTAAAGTAGACATGCTACGAGTACCATTAGCTGGATTGGTTCGGATTGAGCGCAAGTAACTGTTTAGGCACAAATTAGAATTCTTATGGCAACAATATGATGGGTTTGACTTGCCATTCTTGAAATCTTCGGATTATAGAAGAAAAATGCCAGTCTTGAGAATTACTGCCTGCCCGCAACCGGTCATTGTAAAGATCTTAAAAAACCGTTACACATGTTTATTTGGATCCAGTAGTTTACAATTAATTATATAGGTACGCTCTTCCAGCACACTATCTTTCACTAGCCTATGAAGGCATATGGACGTAGGGTAGGCAGTCTCGAGAGCCGTCTGCCGTAAAGTATCGCTTAATGACGTGTAACGAGCATGGTCTCCGCGTACCGGAGCGCCTGAAAACCGACGCGCTGTAAAAGGATTCTGCCTGGCATGAGTATTGCAAACGAGTATCAGGTGATTTCGAGCAATGTTTCAAATCACTGGTTCGGGAGTTAAGGTAGATGTGTAATTTGCCAGTGCGTTTCAATGCCACGTTAACAAGAATGCGTGAAAAAATAATAAAATGCGCGAAGTGTGTTTTTAATAACATTGCATTAGCACCTTTAATAATTAATATACATAGTACTCGCTGTCCTCTCTATAAGGTAGTACTATTAGTACTATAAAAATGTCTATTTTCACTTACAAGAACAGTTATACCATTTTTATTTCATTGATCCTGAATAATATAATCTTTCTCATGTGTTCAGTAAAGTAATTTAAATTTATTTATGTGTAATATTCAGAATAATGATTTGATGAAATGAACATTATGAATACAATTACAATTTTTATTATTTTACAATAAATATTTAACTTGTTTTACTTTAATTAAGTTAAATATACTCATTGTCCGTGTATGGAATTTTGTAACAACTTTAAAATAATCTACTCAGGAAACTCATCCAAATCATTAAGTATTCACCATTTTTTTCATCGCAATGATTTAATCACGAGTCTGGCACGTGCCTCGCTCAATCTCATTATCTCGTTTCAAGCCGCTGTGTCTCGGTACGACTTTTTCGTCAATTTGCATACGTAATTAATTAACTTTTTTAAAACGAGAATGCGGTTTTTACTATTACCAGGTAGATTCAAATAAGTTAGTAGGGTAGATTTACGAAAATGCTTAGACGTCGGATTGGTCTCTCACGATTAATATATTGTGGTTCACATAATTTATTTATTTATTTCAAGTAACAAGACTCATTTTTGTTAGTAACAATATTAACTTATCCTAAGTAAGTATAAATATTACAAAAACAAAATTTACAAAAAATATCACTAAAATGAAATGGTGTACATGCGTCACTGCTGTACCACCCGGCGGATGTATCACAGCAATGACTCATGTACCGACAGTCGAACCTACTGGCGATCATTGCCAACGTGTTGTTGGTGCTGGCGCACAGTGGCGTACACTTCATATATGCAAATAAGCTGTGCATACCCTGTGCGTCCAGAGAACCCGGAAAATCACCAACGTATCAAATGATTCCCACTTATTCGCCCATTTTCCTCTACAGATTTGAAACCATAGGCGATCTGCTGTCAACAGCGGCACTTTATTTGACAAAAATGTTAATTATTTATTGTTTTTTTGATTAGGTGTCACTCACTTTGCATACCCTACTCATAATCTCTGTGCACGCCACTGCTGGCGCACACCCTGTGCAACAGGGAGCCGCAACGCTTTCGCATGGTCGCGTAACAACAATCCACTCGTAAAAATAATGCAAATTAAAAAATAATCCATCGCGAGTCGTACGTATGAGTATGAACAAGTTACAAATTGATCCGTCAGAGTTCTCTTAAACCCTACTTGGAAAGTTCAGATTGATTGAACAAACATTATGGAGCTGCGCATCATAAGTTTATTAGCTCTGCTTGCAATTATAGGTTGAGCTATCTCTAATTGAATTGTAGTACCGAGATGACGTTCATTTCGGTCTGAGGAAGATGTAATATGATAATGTAAGACATTCTGACAACCAAACTCACGTCTATGTAAGTTCGCGCTTTTAGACAATGTAATATACAAAACATAATTTAATCATCTACAAAATTAAATAAAATTAATGATTTTTTTGAAATGTGCGAGACCAAAACTTTTTACTTAATGATACACATTTAGTTTAGTATTAGTGCAGTGATTTTTGAGTCTTTACTTATTATTATTTATTTACAATTTTTAAAGCGTCGGTAGCTCAATGGTGTGGAATCTTAACTTCCTACCAGGTTGACGTTCAAATCCCGCCACGTACTATGTGTTTTCGAATTTTTGGAATTATATGCACGCTATCCGACGCTCCTACGGTGAAGGAAAACATCGTGAGGAAACCTGCGCACGCCTGCGAAGAGATTCTAAGGTTGTGCGTGAAGTTGTCCAACCCGCATTGGGCCCGCGTGGACGACTAAAGGCCTATACACACTTTACGGGTAGGCTCGTGCCCCCTCGGTGAGGACGTTTAATGAGCTGATGATGATGATTTATTTACAAAAAAAAGTAGATAAGTAACTTTATTCGTATTTTTGGTACCGATATTACAGGCTAATGCCCATAACGGTCCACTGCTGAACACAGGCCTTCTCACATAACATGGGGATATTGGGCCGTAACCCACCACGCGGGCCCAATGCGGATTGGTGGAAGTTAACGACTACCATCCTAACATTGTAGCCGGACACCGTTTCAACTTGCGCTCTGAAGCACGGACTCATCTTTATTTTCGGACATTCTGGTAATTCAGCCTGCAATGTCCTAACCAGAGTAGGAAAAATCGCACACCGTGATGTTTCTCCGGATTGGAACCCACAATCGCCGGGTCACGCAGCCGAACATTGTGCGCACCAGGGAGGCAGTTATCAGAACCTGCATTATATTGGACAGCTTGCCATACGTTGAGCTGAACTAAATATATTTCCCACTGCGTTCAACTATGTATGATGCTTTGTGATTTTTAAATTAGTGCTCCCAAATATGTATGCAGCAAAAAACAGAACGATCACCAGTCACCGTACATACTACTATATTCAGAAGAAATATTTATTCATAATGGTTTTATTTTAACTTTACATATATAAAGTACTCAAAACACACTCACGTAGCACTGAGACGTAATATACTTTTAAAAATTATTATGATTACTATTAATACGCTTGCTCGATTAAATCTATTTTGAATTATTACACTAAAATATTTTAATATAGTTACTACCAGCGTCAGAATATCATAGTTTCATCAATTTTAGTTAACTTTGATGTTGGGTCTCATTAGTAATATGCTGGTAGGACAACAGTCTACTATTACTTGGTATTAATTATGTGCAATGCGATTTTAGCAAAATGTATTTCAACTTCAAACTTTTAAAGGCAACGCATTTCTGGGACCTAAGGTCTTGCTAATGTTCAATGTCAGTTACCATCGGGTGAACCGTATGCTCCTTTGCTTCCTATTCAATAAAAAAAAACATTATCCGGCGGTCGTAGGTAAAAATTACGCGGAGTAACGTCATTTGGTGCGATTTTTCCTGGTTTAGGACATTGTAGGCTGAATCAACTAATTGTCTGAAAAGAAAGAAGATTCCGTGCTTCGGAGGGCACTTTAAGCTGTCAATTCCGGCTACAAACTGAGGACGGAAGTCGTTAACACCCACCAATTCGGTGGTGGGTTACGGTCCAATCTTTCCATAACTATGTTATGCGGAAAGGCCTATGTTCTGCATTGAGCCGTTATGGGCTGATGATGATGATGGACATGTCCTCGAATATGTACAGCGTAACATAGGCATCGGCAGACGTTATACGGTTGGTAAATGAACTCATCGCTAGATCTACACATTTGATGATCATGTTGATACGTGAAATATAATAAAAAAATAGTTAAAACATACCATTAAATTTCGTCAGTATCGAGCGATAAACGAAACACTACCCGCAACTTTAGCGCGGTCACCTATCTAAGAAACCATAAAACTCTTTCCTTTTCCACGTAACCAAACCAGGAGGCATCATAAATATGTATAGTGAGAATCAAGCATGCGTCGCGTATAAAACGCCACCCGAAAATGCGATCTCACGGGAGACGAAGTCGGAACGCTAAAGATATATTAAACCTAGAAGTGTTCGCAAATAAAAAATACAAAGTGTTCAGTGCGGTCAGGACGCTCACCTGATGGTAAGTAATACGTCCAACCTTGACAGAGCGGCACTGATTGAAACCAACTACTGATAAACTGTTTTTATTCTCTATGCACTGCGCCCTACACCCGAGATAACAGATGCTAAGTCCCTTAAAGCCGGTAATTTTACTAGCTACAGTGCGCTCATCCCGAAATATAGAAGTGCAATACACATTTATATCATGGGACGACTCATCTCTACGACTGAGTAAGTAAGACTAAGTCTACCACCTATTCTTTGCGTTTCAATTCCTCGCCATCATTTCTAGTATTAAGCCAATCTCGCCTGCTCATGATACATCCTACCGAAAAAGGAATCAACAAACGAGCATTGGGCCAACAAAAACAATAAAAGCAACAAAATACGTATTGTGTAAATGTTGACAGACTCTATGACACACTCTATGGGGATTGCCATGAGATGTGAATACGTGTATTCCAATTCTATCGAATGAGGTGATTTCCATGAATCCAAGCTTTATTAAGAATTATAAAATATATCTTTAGTGTTTCTTCACTACTTTTAAGAACAAGCCTAACTCCAGTTTGAGCCGGATTAGTGATTAATGCGGAGGACCGGGATATCTGGCGCAAAATGGGGGAGACCTATGTCCAGCAGTGGACTGCGATACGTTGAATAGAGAGTGATTAATCTATATTTTCTATTCTGAATACGTCCATAATTTTGCCTTGTTATTGTGACATTCATTTTATTATTTTTTGTATATAATCCTATTTATAAACATAATGTTAATAATGCGTATACAATAATATATAATTATTTACATTTCCCTTTCGTTGAGATTTATAATTAAATAGAAAAATTTAAAATGTTAAGTGTTAAATAGACTATGTTTCTTTACTCGAACATTTCCAGTGCAAATATGCGGGGCTAGAGCAACTCGAGCTCGGTTTATTTGCCCCTATTTGCATAGAAACGTTTTTTGTGGGCGTTCTTGTTTGTATAGTGGATAGGTGGAGATGCTCCCACTGAACCTGAGCAATGCTGGTAGATTTGTTTAAACAGTATGTACCTATACTATATATATCTTTCTATAGGTAAATCTATGCAGTCAATATAAAACCTATTCAAATAATGTAATAAATAAACATTTGAAAAAAGAAATTAGATTATGCCATGTAATTTTGCAGTTTCTCTTAAAGGATATATTGAAATACGCTCCCCTACAAGAATAGCTATACAACTCGATTTAAGGAAAACCATACAAAAAGTTGATGTCAAGATTAAAGTATTTATTTTGTATTTCCTTTCATTATTTTATGTAAAAATACGTTTTAAATAGAACGGACCCGATCACTGCCATATTTTTTGGAACTTCATTAAATTTAGATATGAAATAATAAAAAAAATACCATATGTGCTACTATTGCCATATGTGCCAGTATACTTAATCATTAACATATTTATCTTGTCGTTTGTTTACATTTGACATAGTATATTATGCATTATATTTCTTAAGAGACAATATTTATAAAACTGTGCACATAGCATACAACTGATTTGTGTGATCATTGAGGACTTGAGTGTTCATTATCATCACTGATAATATAGTAAGCCTATATTCAAGTCAACATAATATTAAATTAAAGCTGGTTGTTTTTATTCCCAAGCAGTACATACATTTGTGTTTTCTCATCTTCATTTGAAGACATTTGTTTAGGTATGTCTTACTTTTTATTTTTAATTTGAGTATTTTTGTTTTTTAATACTCAATTCACAACGCAGTTACTTAGTTTGGGGTCTAAATAAGTATGGCCAATAATAATATTTTATTGGCCATACTGGCATTTTTGATAATTTAACATATTTGAACTTAACAAAATAATTACTATTGTAGAAATATTTGTTATAGGGAACAAACGACCAAAAGATTCATCTGATGAAAAATGTAACAAACTAGTGAGAAGGAGCTGTGCTTTGGCATTAATGAGCCAGCTCGACCGTAGTATCGCAGGAGCAGTCTCAAGCTGGCTTTTCACTGCGTGTGATATCGCGTACAAACCAACACGGTCTGTGTCAAGCCCTTGACACTGCACGAGGTGTGTGCGGGCGCGTACAAATAAACACAGGTGGCGCGCCGTGGTGTGTGTGATAACACACGCAGTGAGAAGCCAGCATCACAGGTGAGGTGACTGGCGTGAAACCATGCATTGCGTTGCTTTTCGACGAGAAATTGAGGTCACCGGGAGCCTATAACCCTTTAAAGATACCTCGTTTGAGAGGTAGGCAACGCACTAAGTCGATGTTCTTTTGTGTCCATGGATAGCGATACAACTTGACATCAGGTGAACTCCCTGCTCGTTTACCCATCTATAAAATGAAAAAAAAAACCATAGCCGCTTCATAAGACTTGATAAGAATATTCCAGTGTTCTCTAATTTTGTTTATATTGTCTAATGCCCCGTCGCCGAGCAGCCACCGTGGCCCTTTCTTTATCCCGGGTATTTGTTCCGTAATCCCTTGAAAATTAATTACCTCAGCCAAACCTTTAGGTATAAGCACGGGTCCATAGATTACACGACCTTTAACAGGCTTAATGTTGTATTAAATTTAACTTAGGAAAGATCTTATAAATCCTTGATTTTATTTTTGATATGTATTTATGTTGTATTGCAGAATTGACCTTGCACAATTGGAAACTGACTTTGAAAGATTTTGTTTTTTCTGTTTATTCTTAACCTGTGGCAAGAACTCTGTCTCTAAGTAGATGATTATAGAGTAGACTCTATACTTTAAAAAAGAATTACAAATTTTGTTGGTAATATTTGCACTACATAACTTAACAAAGGGTGGACCAATATTACCAATTTTTTTGACCTCATGACTTAAAGAGGTGGGTACAAAATCTGCAACATTCCTAATATTTTTGACAGAACGAAGTCTTTTGGGTTCGCTCTTCATTTAATGAAATAATAGACATATCCAAATTATCAACTTTTGGTTAAATTTTTAAAACTTTTAAAACCAAAACGTTTGGTTAAATTTTCAAGGTTGCAATTAATGAAACATGTTTTTAAGAAGTACTACTAGGTGGTAGATACTGAGTGGTGATACTGAGTCGTCTAGGTAGTAGGTACCACCGCAGAGCTAGATTTTTCATATGAAATGCAAATGAGCTTTCTCTCCTAGGTAGGAGACTACTATATAGATACTAGGTTAGTATATTGTTTAATTGTAATTTATTCATCTTATCACCAACGATAGCTGATGGGGGAGGCCTAGTCCAGTAGCGAACTGTACAGATGTAATGACGGCGATAATTATACAACCTCATTATGTGGTAGACTCGGTACTGAGTCGTCTAGGTAGGTGCCACACCGCAGTGCCAGATGTCTTCCCATGAAACAAGAGTGTTATGCACTTTTGTGTTTCGGGATGAAGGCACAGTAGCTAGTGAAATTACCGGGTATAAGATACCTAACATCTGTCGTCTCGGGTGTTGGGCCCAGTGTGGTATTAATGGAGGATAATAACTGTCTATCAGATGTTGGTGTCTTTAATACCGCTCTGTCATAGTTAGGCATGTCACTTACCATCAGTTGAGCGTCCTGACCGATATATACATTTATAACAAAAAAAAATGCTTTTTACCGCTTTGTAAGTGTTTGTCGCATAAAATCTAATAATATTAGAAACTTAACTGTAATTTTTACATTGATACCCTACACGTGTGTGTTTGATCAATATCAAAATTCAAAGTTTCAGTTCAAAGTAAGGGGAACCCCAATATATTTTGCTTGTGAAAATTTTCAACAATATCAATCTAATATGTAGTTTCGGATAAAAGTAGCTGTAACAATACGGACAGAGACAGACATGACGAATCCATAACGGTGCCCAAATAGTCGTTAGCCGGAAAACACATTTTCACAGAAAGGAACAAGTTTTTAAGCAATGAATATCAGCTGATGAGTCAGAGTTGGATGAGTCGTTGCTGTAAAAAAGTTTGTCTTTGATGGCAAAGATAAACTTGGGAGGTGAATAAATAATCAAAATACTGTGCAAACAACTACAATACATATTTAACGTACCTAAGTTTGTTTCGGAACATGTTTCTCGTATGTGGAAAGAGGATAAATGCCTTAGAAATAAGCATATTTTATCATTTTTTGAGCAGCATTTGGAAAGTTTCATCGTAACCTAAGTTCCTCAGTCCCTTAAGACTAGAACATTTTTGAGTGCGCCTGAAGTACATAACGGAAACAGGACCGTAGGTTGACTCCCAATCAGATGGTCTGATGGCCTGGTTAAGATGATTAAACTCGTAATAAGTGCATGCTATTGTGTTTATTATAACGATTGAGGAGCCATCAATGTATATTATATAATAAAATATTTCAAGAAATTAAATATTCCAACCCCACGACCTTAATGCGAATAGTAACCTCTTAAACTATGAGTGAATATAGCAAATTTTAGTGGACTAGACACTTTGTAAATAATTAATTAGGGTCTAGGTTAAATTGCGAATATTTAGAAACCACAGTTTAATGTTTCTCCTGTTGATTATATTACATTCATGAAATGATCGAGGTTTAATATAAAGCTAATTTACTCACGTAGTAATTTAAGGGGAGTAGATTATCATAATGACTATAATGCAGAAAAAAAGTAACGCCTTAGTAAATTTATAGAAGTATAGGTTTAAGTGAGAGTGGAAATTCATAAATTGTAGGAATTCATTAATTGTAAAGTAGTTCTAAGTTCTGCAAAGTTCTTGCTTGTATGGTATGATAAATATTTTTCGATTCGAAGATTCGAGAGAAATAATTAAATAAGAAGAATAAGAAGTACACTTTGTTATATACATATATGATTTTAAATAATATTTTACATGTCAGTACTCATCATATCGTCAAGAATGAGAATACTCCATAATAAGCGCATCCCAAGGGAGCAGAATACCTGCAGAGCTTCTTAGTAGCATCCGCCGTTGAAAGGGTATGTGGTCAGAGTGTGGCGCTCAGAACTTACCCTGGAACTAATTTGTTAAATATTCAACACTTCTGTGTAGAAACCCAAAGATTCAGGAAAGGGCTTCCTAATGTTGATGCTTTTAATAAGATTATAGAGCATAGTACTACTTACGTACATACACATGAGTGTGGTCTTGTTAAAATAAATTTTCGGTTCAGTGCTGGAATGAAATGAGAGATAATTTCAACAGAAGTATAATTAATATCTAAACATTTAAATACCTACTAAGTAAGCTTTAATCACTCCTTAAGGCTCAGTTTCTTAACCTTCACGTGAAAGACTTCCACACAGACAGAAAAAAACCATGGAAAAATTACTACATTTTAAATGAGAGTATCTTGTTATATTATAAGATATTTGATTACAAGGGTATATAAATATACAACCCTTATATTATATATAAGGGTTGTATATTTTTACATATCTTTTTTATAATATTGTAAATTCGGATAAAATCTTGTGTTCTAATAAAACTTAAAACCATGCATTATTTGATACAAAGTATTTACTTTCTCGGACAACTCTCTTCGTAAAGAGGCTTTGTACTAATGCCTCAAACGCTGATTTCGCACGTCTTGGAGAATTGCCAAAGCTCGTTCGCTTATCGGCAATATATACCACCGGTAACAATGAAACAAGTTATTGGGGGAGTCCTTTGCTTTGTCAGTCTCGGATACAATCTGAATTGGGCCGCGTGGTGGGTTGCCGCCCTATATCCCTATGGATACGATGAGTGGGAAGGCCTGTGCCCTACAGTGGGCGTTATTGGCTAAAAATGATGTGTTCGTAATGAAAAAGTTCTCGTGTCGATTTCTGTGTTATTAATAAAACCAAACATGTCACTCTAGAAACCCACTTTGAATTGTGTAGGTATGATATATTTTAAATACGAGTCTAACTATAAATATACACTGGTATCTTTGCATCAATTCATCTTCTCTGTAGGTACCTACTTAACATGCTAAATTAGAGAATACGATGGCGAAATTTTAGTTTTCATAAATAACACTCTATAGTATTGTACAGCAATTGACAAAACAATTTTACAAAATTTTCTCAACCGAAAATGTGGTCCTTTAGGGAGCGGTTATGGTTCATTTGGTTAAATCGTTACTGCTTTATTTCTTGCTATTCAACGAGTTCCAGAACAACAAAGGGTTTAGAAGATAAAACAAATAAATTGTTTTCTCCGGGGCTAACGCACGAAATAAATATTCCCAATTAAAGTCGAGAGTGCTCCCGACCTTTTTGGCATTTACGTTTCAAGTCAAAAACAGAGAAAGTAATACTTTTCTTAGTAATTGGAATCTGCTCAAGTACCTATCTCGAAAAGGGTCTCAAGTAAAAAAATACAGTGATATTCATATTACTTTTAATAAAAAGTGAATATATTCGTATTTTAAATTATTTTTATTTATTTTACTGCCTCTACGAGAATACCGCATAGTGAATGTCATATTTTGTGATTTTCCTGATTAACTAAATCATTAGTTGATTCTGTATTCCGGACGGGCACGTTGAGCCGTCAGTTCCACCTACAATCAAAGTCTAAAACTAAAACCTATCAATTGCATTGGGCCTGCGACGTGGGTTACTGCTTAATCTCACAATAGCTTTCCTATGCGGGGAAGGCCTATGCTCTGCAGTGGGATTAAATAGGCGAATGATAACTATTTATGGCTAAAGATAACTATTATTCACCTGCAGTTAGTTAAATTGTACTACAGACTTTATGAGATATCATCATCAGCTAATTTAACGTCCCCACAGCCCTCTGTGGGCACGAGCCTACCCGTAAAGGGTGTATAGGCCTTAGTCGTCGACGGCCCACTGCGGATACCGACTTCATGCACACTGGAATTTCTTCGTAGGCTTGCGCAGTTTTCCTCACGAGGTTTTCCTTCACCGTAACAACATCGGATAAACGTACATTTAATTTCGAAGATTCGAAAAGACTTGTACTTGTACTTGAGTACTTGCGGTAACAATGTTGTTGTGTGATACATTGATCCAAGATCTATATATTTATGGCTTAGGTGATTGTGTTACAAATCATAAAGTAATCAATAACTAACCATATTAAATAAAACAATAAGTATTTAAGCTCATTTTTCTTTATACAGCCATCTCTCTCATTTCACAGTATAATGCAATTCGAAAGTCATAAAGTTTGATTTAAAACGGCTTATGCAAACTCGCGGTAGAGAAGAGAAATAAGTTATTTAAAACATTTTACCGAATGGAAAGACGAAATGTTGAACTTTATTTCATTTTGTTATGACATAAACGCGAATTTACGCTACTGAAGTCGACTGATATTATTAGATAAACAGAAAGAAGAATTCTACAATCTTAACCAGTGTGAATCAGTAGAGATGTGAAAAAGAAGATTCCACTTATCCCTACCGGAAAGGATAGTTGGATAAAATTTCTTAGTACCAGTGGAGATATATCAGTAAGTATAGATGGAAAAGGGATCTAAACTATAAGAATAAGTGTTTCTTAAGTAGTTACAGATTTTTCAACTATTACATCATGCGGGTCGCCATGTCCAACCGTGGTTGCAAGGCAACGTATCGTTACACAAAATTATGGGAGATTTCAAATAAGTAAGATCTCAAATTGCGTCAAATATAAGCTCTACAGTGCTTTAGATAGATTCACCCAAATACCAACCTCAGGAAGTTTATTTTAACCCTTCCTGTAATTTGACGACCCATTTGGTGTTGCGATTGAGAGTCGGCTGCAACACCAAGGGTTCCGGGTTCGATCCCCGGGCAGTACAAACATTTGTGTGCATGAACATGTCTGTTTGTAATGGTCTGGGTGTTTTCTATGTATAATATGTATGTATTTACAAAGAAAAAACATGCGTATAAGTATATTTATCCGTTGTTTAGTACCCATAATACAGGCTTCACGCGTAACTTGGGCTAGATGGCGCTGTGTGAATGTCAGTGGATATTTATTTATTTATATTTATTTAATTAATTTTTTATTGTCAATTGTATGAAGTAGTGTGTCCGTTGTCGTTTTGATACATGTACGTGTCAAATATTCTCGCTTTTGAAATCAGATATTTTTTTAGGACGAAAATTATCCTAAAGCCATCCCAGATGGCTAATGGTTAGCAAGTGTTACTGCAATCTCATCAGCTGATAATATATTTATCGCTATCGTAGAAACAAATAAACATTTACGTGTTTTTCTAGTTTGTATCAGATACTGATCAACTACTGATAATTACTTAGTTTTTGAGATATTTAATATACACATTTTCGTTAGTTAGTAAAAATAAAAAAACTAATTATAACGCTTCTTTAGAAACATTTAACATGATCATCTCGAATTGAATTTTTCCAATTAATTTAATCATGCCGGTGTTATTAATTACATATAGGGTTTTCATTTATTTTTGTATAGGTAACGAAATGATAATTGCGAAACATATCATTTATCAGCAACTTGTCCCTTAGAGAATACCCCAAACAGCTACCGACTCATAAAGCAAAAACCGTCGGTTGCGCACAATGTTGTTGAGGCAATTTATCCGCGGATCACCTGGGGGCATTAAGGTCATCAATCTGAAGCCCTTGGGGCTAGTTTTCCTGAAGACCCCGTCTTCAACATCCTTTATTGCAAGCTATAAGAGCTTAGCTAGAAAATTAATACCGTAGTTATTTTCTGAATGAAATGCACGTATACCATTTACTTACTCACTAGCTGGGCCCTGCGGTATTACCTATGAGATATTCTCTCGCAGTGAAACGTAGCGTATGTGTTAATCCAGGATGTCAGCTAACTACGTACTACATTTTACTAAAATCGCTTCGTTAAGTCACGTTAAGAGCGAAGCTACCGTGACGGACGCACCGCGGGTATTTTTAAAACCATTACCCAAAAGAAACATACAGACAGACAAATCTTTAAAAATTATATATATGTTACACATAACAATTTTATGTATGAGTCGATGAATGCCATCGGGTAGTGGGTCCTCTTTACCCATAAATTCATTATCCTATATTTATTATAAAAATGAATAATGAATCCTGTTATTTAATATGTAAAAATAAATATCTTGTCTTAAAGAGGGAAGGCACTTCAGTGTTTTAATATGACTAAAAGTTTTATACGCCGTAATATATTTATAGAATATAGAAGGAGCGTGCATTGAAGTAAATACGAACGCTCGTTAAAATTGTTAAAATACCGTGAAATATCTCGCAACGTCGGACACTCGTGGGACGCGCTCGGGTTTCTTTAACGATCAGCCTTATCTCCTTTATAAAATCTGCTGGAACTTATATAACATATTCTTTCTTGAATGTGCTTCGACTTGTATCCGCCAATGCATCAGAGGAAATGATATGGTACGTACCGATGTGTTAGTACTAAGACAGTAATAAAAATGGCATGCGTAACGACAACTATTTATTGCAACGATTAATGAGAATACTGAACAAGTGAATTTCGACAAGCTCAGTAAACTGAGAGCTTTACTTACTTATCATTCTTAGTTGCTTCAACTGTTTTTTTGTTGTTGTTGTTATACATGTACAATTTTATTTTGTCTACTTTTCTTACAATATATGTATATAATTATCCCACCAAAAACATTCTGTAAAAAATCTAGCCAAGTCTCGATGGAGCTGCTTGATTATCTCTAAAAAGTAATGAAATCAAGACAAAGACGTGCCAAGTCTAAGGTTCCTTACTGCGATTACTTTATTATTATGGTTAATGTTGTGTGACTTAGCCGTTATATGTTAGTGGCTTTATCAAGCCTACAATCGACGGGTTATTGAATCACCGTTTTCCAAGTGGCAAATTTGTAGTAAATAGTGGTTAAATATTTGTGTGCATGAACATGTCTGTTTGTAATGGTCCAGCGCAATCTGTCGAAAATGTGAAATTTTGTTTTTGCTTTATGTCGGAACTAAATGACCTACAGACTTGAAATTTTGGATTTAAAGTATGTTATTATATCTTACTAGATGACAAAAATTTCAGCGTTCTGGTATTATCCAAAAATTCTTAAATTCGGGCCTGAAAATGTGGCGAAATGGATCCTCTAAAGGATGGTACGGCAGTGTTTGCTTCGTGCTCGACTTGGCGGGGGCACTGCCAGATATTCCTTTTGTTCTGTAGCTTTTGCTTTTATTTAATCTTTTTATTCTTTACCTATTCTCTATTTATTTCAATATGAGTATTAATGTGTATTTATTTAGGTAAAAAAGTTTTTTTATAGCTTAATTGCACAAAAATCCATTTTTTAATCTTTTTTAATCTTTCTCTATCCTAAGGATGCCTGGAAGAGTACATAATGTATATTAAATATTTTTGTGTTCTTTTTTAAAGTGCTATAAAGTATGTAATAAATAAAAATAAATAAATTATGCTTAACAATCTGTTTTATTACCCAGGGTGGTGTCGGGTTTCTTGTCCATAAGTCTCTCAACATCGGGGAGATCGAAAGTGTTTCAGCTTGGGTAGTATACCTTGTACTAAAAGTCACCAAGTGCTAAGCGCTGACGTGATACAGGTTTACGCACTGATCTCATCGCATTGTGACAATGAAGTAGAGATTATATACATACGGTAATATTAGCAGAGCAATGCATACGTCCAAGACGCACTTTACGGATGTTACGGGAGACTTCAACGCAAGGAGTTGAAAGTGGGACAATATGGATTTCGACATTGGAACCCCAGGGTACAGTGGCTGTCCGATTTTATGGAAAAATAGAGACTCTTTATGATGAAATCTTTTTTTTATGAAGCCACCGCAGAAAAAATGGGCTTGGATGAGTCTCGATGGTTTCACACGAAATGAGATTGACTTTATTATGACCACCAGAAGACATATATTAAACGACGTATCTGTGATTGGTAGACTGAAAACCGGTAACGATAAACGTATGGTGAGAGGTATGTGAGGTCTCGCCTGATGAAGTCTACTCTACGACCTAACGTGGCTTATGTTAGGTGTTTCCCTACGCGATAAGATCCGAAACGAGGATATATCCGTAGGAGAACTAGAGTGAACGACATCTTTGCCCACGGAATTAGCAAGTTGAAGTAGCAGTGGCCAGGGCACATAGTGCGTAGAACAGATGGCCTATGGGGCGGAGAGGTTCTCAAGTGACATTCACGTATCGGGAAACGAAGCGTTAGCGGACCCCCAACCAGATGGACCGTTAAGGAGGCGGGTAGCACATGGATGTCAACGATCGGATCGGCCCGCGTTGAAATCATTAGGGCAGCCCTTCGTTCAGCAGTGGACAAATAAGGCTGTAATAATGATGATGATGAACTAAAAATCTTTATAAACTAATTTTGATCTTCAATCGATGTTCGGGAAATACTCGTCAATCTATCTCCATCACAAATGCCAGTGATTTCATTTATATAAATCACACGAAATGAACTTCAAAAGTTATTTAAACTGATTATACCTAAATATTTATGAATAAGAGCCGTGAAACCTCAACTTTTCTGAAAGGATTTGGCTAAAATTATAATAATCTCTCAAAAGAAGCAGCTGAATTGAAAGTATGGATCAGACGCCATTTGCATTTATATTCAGATTGTAAGGCAGAAGTTACTTATCGCTGTTTTGCATACACTTAAGACTATTTTGACAAAGTTCCTGCGAAACAGTTATTTATTAATTATTTAATGTACAAGATTCTATTCCTTGCAGTCATACAATTCTTTGATAAATAAATGTAAATTCAAATAAGGTACAACCATATTTATTGCCAGCAGTAGGAGATTTTGCAAAAAAAAACCATTATGGAATCCGATTGAGCAAAATTGGAATATAAACAGAAAAACGAGTTCCAGATATCCAGTAAGCTTCGAGCAAAATCAACTATGAGAACGGTCTGATATGGTGTCCCGCGTGAATCACTAAAAAATCTGATTAGCTTAGTGAAGAATCGTCTTCGAGCAGTTATAAGGGCACGGAACCTAATTGTGAGGTTGTTGTTTTCTTAATATTACTTTCTTGCTCCTAATATTCTTATAACGCCTTGTTAACTTAATCTTAATATATAGAAAAGCTACTTAAATACAGGAACTGATAAGTGTCTGTTTGATATATCAGAGTGCGACAGTAAAAAAATGGTTTAGCACTTTTTTGCTTTTTTTTTGCTAGTGAGTTTATAAGAGTATGAAAACTAATGAAATTCTGTATGAAAGATAACAAGTCTCACTGATATTGAGACTGCAAGACTTGTGTATTTTAGCTATTTTTATGATGTCTTATGGTCTAATTTTGTGGGGGGTCTGCTGCTGATCTACAAACAATTTTTGTATTGCATAAAAGAGCCATCCGTTCCATATACGGCCTTAAATCACGTGACTCACTTAGAGAATTATTAAAAGAAATTAATATTATAACATTGCCATCTCGGTACGTTCTTGACTGTGTCATCTATGAACACAAAAAATTACATGTATTTTCAAAAAAGTCTGATAATCATAGTTTGAACCACAGACATCAGAATATACATTAGACTGGACAAGCCGCCAAGTTTATAGGCAGTCCCAATGTCGCAATTTCTTTTCGGTTCTTACCTGTGAAAAGTTATTATATATCTTGGTAAATTTACTGAGTCATTGCGATGATGGCATGTTACAATTGCACAGGATGGCATTTTGGAAGAAAACGGTAATTTCTTCTAATATTCGTGTGTCTTGACTCATCTCACAGAGCGTAAACTGGTAGCCAGTGTATGCTCGTTGAGCTTACAGTTGTCGCACTTTAAACGCGGCTTGCCCCATCTCCTGTATTGGGAAATCTGTGGTTTGAACACTACGAACAAACACAAACTTGCCGTTCCAAATCTCAGATTCCATAAGAGGGGAACTCATTTGTGGGATTAAGCATTAAAATATTTAATAAGCTACCACAAAATATAATTGATTAACTCCTGCATAAGTTTAAGTCTCATGTGAAGTCGAAAAAAGCTTACTATAGTATCGAAGATTATATAAATGATAAAAACTCATGGACATGTTGATCTCCACGCCTGCACTACTTTTGTTTTTTTTTGTTATCATCTATTTATATTTATATTATACTTAACTGCTTAGTAATACTTTTGTAGATTATTATATTTTTACCAATACTTAATATGATAAAAATTCCGAATATAATTTGCTTAATATAATTATTTTGATTACACATGATTCTGCACTCAACACAATTTTTTTTTAAAAGAGTGACTGCTGAGTTTCTTGCTGGTTCCTTCTCAGTGGAAAACTACCTCCCGAACCAGTGGTAGCTTCATTTGACATTCATAAGTGTTCTGTAAGGACCAAAACAGAATAAACACTTTTCATTTTCATTTTCACTAACAATGTTGAAGGTACGAGACGCACTTTGGCTCATTGAATTTAAGCATTAGTAGGTATTGTTACTCGTAATAAGTATTATTTTATTAATATACTAGCGTTCCATTTTCAAGGAAGTTTCAAAATGCCACCCAACGCGTAAACGTTATAAATCTTCAGGCTAAATTAACAATAAACATTAGCGCTGTAATGGCAAACGATGGTTTAATTATAACGAAGCGCTTCCGAATTTGCAACAAAATTTATTGCAATAAATAGAGAATATTAATAAGACTAATTTTCAGTTTTTCTCCCGCTACAAAGATACCTTGTGTAGCTTTTTATTATATATCTTTTAACTTCCAGCTGATTGTTATTGAATAAAATCGTAATATAGGTGTTGTAATTACTATATAGAATCTCCATCATTAGACTGAAACGGCCCACTGTAATTCACAGGCCTTCTCGCTTAGCTTAGGGAAGATTGAACCATAACCCAACACACGAGCCCAATGCAAATCGGTGAGTGTTAACGTGTACCATCCTAAGATTGTTACCCGGACTGAAGGCTTAACGTGCACCCCGAAGCACGGAATCATCTGTGGAATAACCCGACTGTCCGAAAAGATTTTCGGACAGTCGGGTTATTCAGCCTGCAATTTCCTAATAAATCTACGAAAAGTCGCACAAAATGTCATTTCTCTGCGGGATTCGTACCCACGATCTACGATCTAAGCCCAACCGTATGCTCACTAGACTACGAAGAGAGTTAGTCACTACATAAAATGATTTCTAAATACACTATAAACGGTTAAGAGAGATACCTGTCACAAGTTGTATTTATTGCACGGTTTTTTTTTATCCGGGATCATTGGTGTATTTAGGGTCTGTGTTTGGTACAGTTTATTTTGATTTCTAGCTTATGTCCACGGCTTCGTTCGCGTTAAGAAGTATTTATATGAATTAGGTATAGTTTTCATTCCCCTTAGGGGTGGAATTTATCAATATAGGTTTTAGCGAATGCCTAGGTCATAATATGTACCTGCATGCCAAACTTCAGCCTGATACGTCCAATGGTTTGGGCTGTGCGTTGATAGATGACTACGTCACCGTTAAGTTATAAATACAAGTTGCGTCAAAATCAATCACCCTATTGAAATAGAATTTCGAAGTGTTTTGAACAGACAAACTTGTCTGGATTTTCATAACATAAATTACATTCATAAGTAGTATTCATAGCAAATTTGTGTACACTCTCGATACCCCTAGCCGCGTGCGCCCATGTTGCCCCCTGTCGCCCCACTGCAGGCGACCATCAGGGAGCCCATCTAGCCGCGGCGAGTCACCGCCGGCCGCTATTTTACTGTGAGACTAGTTTAATGGCAAGCGTCCGTAGTCTCTCCCATAGCCTAGATTTCTAGTCTACCAAAACCCAATTCCATAGCCCATTATCGTACTTTTAATATATTTACGCCTGGCGGGGTCATTGTAGGTTGTATCATATTGTGCATTCTGTGATGGCATCCGCCACGTGTAACATTAAACAATGAAAATATTAAACATGCCTTTCAAAGGACCGGGCCACTATGTAGCCCGTGAATCTGAAGGATTTCGTAACTATTAATAATAATCTTTTTTTCGGATTTTTATACAACCATATTATATAAGTATGTGTAACACTGACGGTATTATATTATCATTATCACCTCACATTTCCGTCAAATCATCAATTAATGTTGTGATATATTTCATGATTTATTGTAATTACGGTAAACTGCAGGCCAGTTCCAGAGACTTTCGGATAAATAATCGTTTCCAAAGGAGAAACAAGGCAAAAAGGGGATAGGAAAATGTAATTAATCTCTACATTTAATTGTAACTGAAATTGGAAGAGGTCCCCGGAGAGACTACAGTCTAACGGTTTTTTAAACGAAAAATGATGATTTTGCTTATAAAAAATTAAATTCGAAACTCTATTTTAGTATGACCGTCGTGCTTTACTTATTAATTGATATTTTTTATGGTACCAAGTGTACAGTACGGTCAAGACGCTCACCTGTTGGTAAGTGATACGCCTACCCATGACAGTGCGGCCTTAATGGATACCAATAACTACTGGACAGCTATTATTCCATCAACGCCATACTGCGCCCGACACCCGAAACAACAGATGTTAGGCCTCCTAACCCGGTAGTTTCACAGTGTCCTCATCCCGAAACACAGAAGTGCAAAACACCTTTATTTCATGGGACGAAAAAACCTTTTATTTTGTGAAAACACCTCAGTTTAGCTTATATAAACTGCAATAAAAATATGAGAGTGATTGATTGAGAAATTTTTAGGATAAATTTTTTTAACATTCGATAAATTAAGTTTTATTGTAAAATGGTTTTCCTTTGAAATACAAACGAGATGTGACGAGACGAGTGCCGGAACGATTTTAATAATATTATTTCATAACAGACAAACTTATCTGGATTTTCATAACATAAATTACATTCATAAGTAGAATTCATAGCAAATTTATGAACAAGATTCTTGGTAAGTAATTTGCAAGTTTTCCCCCCCTAAAATATTATCTTCAAACTAGTGGCTCATTTATACCACTCTTCTTGACTCACATATTTATGTTCTGTACAATCATTAATCATAGCAAACAATGATCTTGGCCAATAATAATGATGTTTAACTACTTATTAAGACTTTTCAATTTTTCTAATAACAACAAAATCTGAAGCCAGTATTTTACTGGTTGTTACAATATTTTTCATAGTTTAAGTAGTCCGATGGTGGATTTCCATATATGTATGGATATAAATCTATATCGAATATTCCCTAACACGCAATCAGCTGTTTGCGACGTCGGGACGGAGGAACCTCTTCAGGCGTGTTATTAGTATAAAATTAATTATAGAGTATATCGATGTTCATTAAGACAAGCACTCTTTTTTTAAAGTTTTAAATTTACTCCATTAACTGGGGTTTACAGTAACAACATTTCTATTATTATATCGAAGCAAAAAGTGTGCTGCCTATTGGTTTTGTTTTGGTCTCAAAATTTTGTTTCAGACAAGGTTAATCATTCGTTTTATCTTTTACTCCCTTTTCCTGCCTGCCCATCTTTATTCTAAAGACTTTGCTTAGAACATAGAAATACAATAAAATTATAAGAAAATATAGCTTATTTATCTAGATATCTTATTTAACAAGGTTTATTTATCTAGAATAATCACATAGATTGGCAATTGTTAAATCAAAAGGAATAAAAATCCTACTCTAACTGATGGTCTTATTGTAGAAATACCCATTTCCTCAATTTGAATTCACAACAAGTTTTAATTATCATTATACCACAGTTATTAATCGAATTAAATGTATTTATATTTAATATAGCAACATTTATTTAAAAATTACTTAATAGGATTTTCCACTGGACCTATAAAAATGCATATAAACTGTCGCTTCCACAGTACGCAATTTAAGTTTGAACGTAAAATCTTGGATGCTAGTTAAATATTAACATTTAAGAACTAAAGAGAAAAACAACTTTAATTTGACCATGTACTTAATATATCGGTGTCAAATTTCTTTTAAATAGCATATAGGTAATGAATATTATTATGTCTTGAAGGGAATATTTTGAATTTAAAAATTATTCATGTCGCAGGGATACAATAAACACCCGGCGTCGTCGTTCAAAATGTGTTCACTTTATTTCATTAAATTACTACTACACTGCCTAGACCTTGCATCCTTACCTTCTAAGCCATTGTTACCTACGACGAGTATATGATTTTCAAACCCAGCAAAGCCAATCAAGGCTCAATTTTTTTATTGATTGTCTAAGCATTGTAGATGATAGAATAACTAAAAGGGTAAAAACGCTTTAATGGCAATGTATGAATATCAGTAGTAATTTGTTACTGAATGATTTTCTAAATACTTAAAACTTTTTTTTAGTTGTGATAATAAAAAAAACAGAGATATAAATAACAACATGGATGTTTTGTACAAGGAGCTAAAACGAAGTCGACTTTAAACTTCACTAAATTTTGAAATAGATTACTACTAAAGACATTACTTTTCCCTTCATCTCTTATTATATTTTAGACCACAAAGTTACCGGAAGTTTTCACGGAGCGTATTGTTTTGTTAGTACAGGGAAAATTGAATTGCTCCAATCCGCAAGATTACGCTGCACCAGCGTTCTGTTGCGAATTGGGATACCGATTGTATTAAACCACGTAATCAGTTACTTTGTTGTTTTAAACGATGATAATTAAAACTGGTTTCAAAGCGATCAGAATGAAAACTATTAGATAAATAAATATCGTCAGACACTCATACAGCGTCATCTAGCCCTAAACTAAGAAGTTATTCTGTAATATGAGTACCTAAATCTTCTTCTTCTTATCGAGTCGGTACGGATTTTAAGATAAATAAATGATAATGCGACCAGTGTTGCCAGTATGATTTCCCAAAAAAGGACGGTTAGCTTTCCGAAAAGGTACGGTTTGTAATAAGGGGGGGGGGGGATCTTTTTCTTTCCAAAAGTACTGTCTGCTGGTAGCACTTCTAAGTTCCATTTCTACATTATTATTCGTTCTTATTTTATGACCTATTCGTTTATAATCTACTTGAATGAATAAATATAAAATGCAATTCGCCATTTTGTGCAAATAGCGGATTGCGCTTTGTTCATGAAAAATCCCAGAAACCAGAACTTCACTTTTATTCTTTATTTGTTAAAAGTATAATTGAAAGCTCTCAAAGTTTTGACCAAGCGCGCTTTGCTTTTTTTTCTTCCGTCTCGAGATTCGTATTGTTTCCTTAATAAATTATATGATGATCCGAAAAATACAAGACATCATTATTTTTATTAAAAACTAATTTTTATGCCCATCTGCAATTAACTTTTTTGAAGTCACGGGGCGGTGAAAGGCGAAGTCCAAGTGAGATTATTAGAAACAGAAGCAGGGTATAAAAGGTTAAGATTTGGAGAAAACGCCACGGGGCTATAGTAGACCCGTATCAAAACTAAACATCTATGGCAGGAGCGTAAAGAGTCCAAAGAATAGAAACTATATAGTAGTGGGTCTTAACATGAAGTTGACTCTTTCGGTGGCTCTACTTTAAACGTGGATGAAACTAAACCGTTACCCGGAGATCGTGGGTTGAAATACTACGGGGAAATGACACTTTGTGTGATTTTATCTAGTTTGGTTAGCAAATTGCAGGCTGAATCACCTGAAAATCCGAAAATAAAGTTGATTCCGTGTTTTGGACAACACGCTAAGCCTTATTGGGTCCCGGTTACTATCTAAGGATGGTTGTCATTATCACCTACCAATCCACTTCCGAAACATTTAACCCTTTGTAAGAGCATCGAATAAAGTACATAAAGTTTTCGAAAATTCGAAAACACATTGGTACGTTGCGGAATTTGAACCTCAGCCCTTCCGGTAGGAGGGCGACAGTCCATTGAGCCACCAACGCTCTTTTGAATTCTAGCAGTTTTAATCAAAAAGGGCCCCCACAAATCCCCATTTTTGAATTTTTGAAATAACTATATAACTAATTTTCAAACGAATTAGAAAAGAAAAGCCATTATATTTTAAATCTCACGATACTAAATTGTCCTGGCTAACTTGCATATTTTCGGAGATATTGCGATATTGATTGATTGACTGAAAACGAACGTATTTACATCTTCAATTTCAAAATAAATCACTAATTTGAAAAGGTACGGTCTACACTGAGGTACGGTTGTGGTACGGTTGTGTCATGAAAAGTACGGAAAGCCGTACTTTTTGGTACGGACTGGCAACGCTGAATGCGATCAACATTGCGAGACTTTGATCACCCTTCCATTTGCCATCCAGAGGTCCCAAAAAACGCACGAAAATATATAATCCGGGAAAGACAGTAGGCGTTCCATTGACTGCTTCTGGAATATCCCTATTTTACCCTTTTTCTCGGCACCCGCCAACACCCAGCATTAATGATAGCATTTATGTCTCTTTTTAACATACCGTTGCCGTAACGATACCTGAATCGTGAAAGTTTATTGAGGAAGGAAAAGGGTTGTAAAAAAAGTATGTTCAACCTTTTGTTAAGATTTTGAGATACCATTTTAAATCATGCATAGATTAACTCAGCTACACTAATGAAGCTTTATTTTTCCTTTACACAAGGAATAACACATTGCCTACCCTTTTTATGTGAAGTTTTAATAATGAAATTAATATTAATATATAATTTAACTTTGGACCGTTTTAAAGAATAGCTCTTTTTCTTAAAAATAAACCTTCGCTAATAGGGTTACAGATAACCATTTGACAGGATTTGGTCCTTGATGAAGTATTAAGGGGAGGTAGGTGGTTTTAAGGCTATATATAGTTACGACGATTTTGCTGTTACTACATATTATTTATTACGGCACTGCAGGCACAGCATAGCAATGGGGAGATTGGGGCGTTACCCACCACGGGGGCCCAATGCGGATTGTTAACTACCTTCCTAATATTGTAGCCAGGACTGAGACAGCTTAACGTGGCCTTCGAAGCTCGGAATCATCTTTCTAGTCGGACAATCGGGAGATTGAGCCTGCAATATCACAACCAAGCTAGGTTAGATCGCACAAAGCGATGTTTCCTCGCGGGATACGAACTCATAAACTCAGAATCATGCAACCGAAGGTTGAGCCTACTAGACATCGATGTTTTTGATGTGTGTACTCCCAAAACTGTTTCTGTTTAACACAAATCATTTCGAAATAATTTTCTTCAATTTTGATACAGTTTTTGGTTCTGGTGTAAGGTTTTGCTACTTACAGCAATTAAGTTTTCTACCGTCGGTATTTACAGTTAGTTTACCACACTAGTTCCAGATATCGTACGTGAAATAAAAGTGTGATTGAAAGAAAGAAATAAAAATATTTATTGACGAATAAAAAAATACACAATGACAAGAAATAAAAACAATACACAAGATAACATCAATAATCGGAAAGCAATAAATAAATAAACAAACACACATTTTAATAACGTGATTTGAACCGTGGATCTTTAAGTTATTTCATAGATGTGCAGTCATCAACAAGCATCTTTGGCGCAGATGAAAGAGCTAAGGGTGTATATGAAACTGGCAACAAAATTGTCCTGCGGTATCATAAAAAATGTATAGATATAAAATTCACTCTTAAGTTAAGCTTTTGATCTTGTTCAATATGTTAAAAGTTAAAAAATTGTGATTGAGGAGCTCAGAAGTACAGGATCATTGAGTGATTGATTCAGGCTGTTCCATTGATGGGGGCTAAAAGTCAAAAAAGTATCTTTAAACCTTTCTAGCTATCCAACGCCTATTTCTTTACTGATTTTTTGAGTAGTTTTCGAGTCCGCGGTCATTAAACCCAAACGGACCAAATGTTCTACTAGTATATCGATTATTAGCAATTTCCGGCAGTTTTCAAAGCTGTTTTTCGCATACAGGCAGAACCCGTTAAAGTATTATTTTTAAGTACCATCTGTGTCCCGCAATATTACCAGCGGTATAAGATATTCCCCCGCAGTATAACAACCTAAATTATAGCGTGCTCATGAACGCGAAGCGCGTCCACGCATTATTCTAATAAAAAAGCTTTTATTTTTAAATATAAGTAGACTAAGTATTTCCTCATTACATCAGCTACTTGCCAAAGTAAGTCCCGTTCAAATCTGTCTAGCCATTTACGAGATTACCCGGAACAAACACACGGACAGGTTAATTTTTTAAAATTGTTATTTTGGCGTGTGCTCGTGTTCTGTGTTTTTTATATCGTATATTTATTATGCATGAAGAAAAAGATGGTAATTTCAATTAATTACAAACGGAAACTGTAATTTTATTAAAATGTATAGATACACGTAAATAATCTTTACCCATTGATTAGCTAGCACTGACGACATTAGCACATCATATCTATTAAAAACATATTACACATAAATAAAATTAGTAAAATTTGGAACGCTGCACTTCTGTTATTTAGCGCTCGTATCCACCTGTCTTCTGATTGCCAGGAACGTTAAACGGATTTATGTTTGGACCTGGTTTGGTGCCGCTTAACGAATTCAGTCCCAGTTAGTTAGTACGGCACGTGAGAGAGCTTCCTGATGACAGCGACATTGTACTAGCTAGTTAAGAGTTTAAATACGCGGATTTACATACTTAACATAACTCTAAAATGCACAAATCACTTCCTTTTGATGCCAAATTTCAAACCAAGAGAAGGAATGCTAAAGTTGCCCTAATACCAACAGAAAAATAGCTTTTACTGAACGAAGATTGCCACAATTTACAATTTGATGAATACTTAGGTGTTATCATATATATCCACTGAATAAAAAACAAATGCATAAAAAGGTGCTACAATGGTATATTTTCTATGAGTTACTCTGAGACCAAAGTGCTGATCAAAGACCGAGTTACTATTTGAATGACTATATATGATGCGCACAAGCACTGTACAGCAGCAGGTTATGGAAAATAAGAATTAAATTATTTTGATTTTTGTTTTTGGTGTTTAATTCAAGTACCTTTGTATGTTGAACTTTGTAACTAAATGTTAATAGAGCTTATGCCTGTAGTGGCGATAATTCGCCTTAATGAAAGTTCCCTCAATGAATTTGTTTTTTTTTTACTAAGGTACTGAAATGAAATATTTGTATTTTGTTTTTTGATGTGTGTAAATAAGTATTTTTATACAACATATTGTAATCCTTCCACTAGGACGTGCTCTTTATAATACTTAAAACTTATTTTTATATATTACTCTGTACCAAAGTGAATATAAGACACTTATACTTAACGCTAGTATGTATTGGATAAATATATATTTGAAATGTAATGAAGGATTCCATACGCGTTATAACTAACATAATATTTTTGCATGATATTTACATATACCCAGAAATATCTTTCACATTAACGTAGGTGTATACATTTCTGTTCTCGTACAAGCGGCTGTATTTTTATAGAACCACAAAGGATGCCAAAATATGATTAGTCTCGAAACTTATCTACCCTAGAGAATATTACTACGGCTCGTTTCTTTTTACACGGTGAGATGCCTGCATTAGTTGGCGGAGTAAGCGGGCGAGTTTGAAACTGGTAATATTTTCCGACGATAAATTTTAAATGCCCCATTTTATGTGCACTTTATCTTAGTTTGTTGGATTATAGCCGCGGGGAATTACTGCATCTGCGTCTTGGATTTAATGACTAATATGCGTTATGCATAAGACACTTACTTAATTTAATTAAGTTTGACTGGTGTTAAATTTTTAATTTTTTATTACCTATTCAACCTATCGCAGTCCAGGACATAGATCAGCAGGACATAGATCTCCCCCATTTTGCGTCAGAAATACCGGTCCTCCGCTTTTCTCATCCAGTTTCCACCAGCGACCTTTCGCAAGTCGTCGGTCCATCGGGCCGGAGGGCGTCTCACGCTACGCTTGCCGAGACGGCATCGGTTTCTGATCTTATCCCTAAGAGAGACCCCGAGCATAGCTCGCTCCATTGCGCGTCGAGTGACTTTGAACTTGTAAACTAATCCCGCAGTCCGTGTCCATGTCTCAGCTGCATATGTTAGTATGGGTAGGACGCATTGCTCAAAGACTTTTGTCTTCTAGCATTGCGGAATTGTCGACGTGAAGACCCGACGTAACTTGCCGAATGCCGCCCAGCCCAACTGAATCCTTCTACTATCTTCCCTCTCGAAATTATGCCGGCTAAGTTGGGTAGTTTGGCCCAAATAAACGTATTCTTGCACAACCTCGAGAAGGACGCCATCGACGCATATCGGTTGTGGCATGACATTGTCATTGAACATGACTTTCGTCTTGTCAAAATTCATGCCAAGCCCAACACGTTGGGATGATTCATTCAGTCTGTTCAGCATCACCGATGACTCTGCCACGATGACGAGCAAAACGCAGATAAAATATATTATTGACGTTGACGCCTCGTTCAGACCAGTCCAGGGTCTTGAAGACATCCTTCAATGCGATTGTGAATAGTTTCGGGGATATAACATCCCCCTGTCTCACACCACGACGCAATTGGATGGGTCTTGTCCGGTGGTCTTGGATCTGAACGGCGACGATGAGTCGCTGCGTCGGAGAGACATTTCATCACCTCGATATATCGCCAGTCGATACCGCATCGCTGCAGAGCCTCCAAAACAGCCCAGGTTTCGAAGGAGTCGAAGGCTTTCTCGTAGTTCACAAATGCCATACACAGCGGCTGGTTATATTCTTCGGTCTTCTGTATAAGCTGCCGAACAGTATGGATGTGGTCCACGGTGCTGTAGCCTTTCCAAACCCAGCCTGCTCCGGTGGTTGGAATTCGTCGAGTCTTATGGCGAGATAGTTTACTATAACTCTGGAAAACAACTTATGGACGTGGCATTTTTATTATTTCAATAATTTTCCTTGCGGTCTCTTATTTTTGTCTCCGAGACGTACTCGACACAAAGCGCACAAAACATAAAACACAAACATATTTCTAACGAGCCGGCCGTCATTGTCATAGATTCTGTAACCTGCCGAATAGGTCGTACCTACGCATTACTGCCACGTATAGTCCGTTATCGCCAAACATATAACTACTAAGCAGATTTCCCTGCAATAGGTTCAAGTTAACTCTGGAATACTCTAAAGGCGGCACATTTTTAAGACTGAGAGTCATTTGCCTCCGCCACTTGTTTAGTGAAAAGTTTATTAACGTTTAGCTTAAGCTAGCAACGCACAGCTTAAATTACTGTTAAATAGATAAATGATAGATAGATAGATAGATAGATATGATTCTTTATTGCACACCAAAAAAAGAAAAAGATACATATTTAACAACAAATAAAGGAAAATAATGCAATTCAGGCGGCCTTATCGCTTGGAGCGATCTCTTCCAGACAACCTCACAAACATAGAAAATTAACAACATGAAAGGGCAAGACAGTGCAAAGTAAGAAAAGCTTAATTCAACTTATAAATACATAAATATATTTCAACATTAACATATATCATATATAAAATAAAATAAACATAAAAAATATATATATTTAAATATAAAATACATATATAAACATCATATATATATATATATTACTCTACACATAAATAAAATATCTAATACATTTATATTATTGATATGAAAACAAATAGATAAGCTTATATTAATAAATTAAGATATAAGGAATATAACATACATAATAATATGATACATTCATAAATAAAAAAATATTAAAAAAAAAATAAATAATAATAATAATGTTAAATTGAAAGGTAAAATTCTTTTACGCGACTTTTGAAAACAGTTAGAGAAGGAGACTGACGAATGGACATTGGCAGAGAGTTCCACAGTCGAATGGATTGAACAGCAAAAGACTGGGTAAATGAATGGGAAGAATGAGAAGGAAAAGCAAGATTAAGTTTTAAAGATGAACGCAGACCACTATAATGAGAAGACTGTAAGAAACTAAATTTCTCTTTGAGATAAGCTGGTGCCACTCCATTGAAAAGGATAGTGTATAAAAGCGAAAGAACGTGAAGATCACGGCGTTGGCGTATAGGAAGCCATTTAAGTTTATCGTATTTACGAAGACCATAAATTATCCTGATACAAAAATTCTGTAGTCTCTCTAACTTGTTTAGGAGAATCTCACTAAGATCCAAATAACTACAATCAGCATAGTCCAAGATGGGAAGGAGCAATGCCTGAACTAAGGCAATCTTAGTCGGAATAGGTAATAGATTCCGCAACCTATTCAATGATGCAGCAGCAGCAAACATTCTCTTACTGACACCAGAAATCTGAGCATTCCACGTTAAAGAGCTGTCAATTGTTATGCCAAGATTACGAACTGTATTGCTATATGGAATACTGACGCCGTCAAAAATAAGGCTAGGAAAAGTCTGCCTATCCAACCTAGCGAGCAATCGCGACCCACCCATAATTATCGCTTGTGTCTTTGACGGATTGACCTGAAGTCCAAATGATCTACTCCAGTTAACAATATGACTAAGATCTTTATTAATTGCTTCAACTACACTAGAGAGATCATTCAGAGGACCCTGCGAATAAATTTGTAGGTCATCCGCATACAAGTGATAGGAAGAAGACAGTTCGGCCGTTATAGAGTTAATGAAAGCGGCAAATAAAAGGGGAGATAAAACGCCACCCTGCGGCACCCCGCAATAACATTACTCCAATCCGAAGACAAATTTTCATAGCAGATTCGCTGTCGCCGGCCATGCAGATAACTGGAAAGCCAGTCAATGACCATGGAGGAAATATTTAGAGCACGCAATAAGCCTAGGAGAATGTCAAAGTCAACAGTGCTAAATGCATTGGAAAAGTCAAGAAGGGCAAGTATCGTAAGATGTTTGCGGTCCATTCCCGCACGGATATCATCTGTAACCTTGACCAAAGCAGTAACTGTACTGTGACCACGTCGAAAGCCGGACTGGAAAGGATTATGAAGTTCATTATGAGACAAGAAGGCACAAAGCTGCTGATGAACAACACGCTCCAATACTTTTGACAGGAAAGGCAGGATCGATATGGGACGATAATCTGAGAGAGAAGAGGGATTAGACTTTTTAGGCAAAGGAATCAATTGAGCATCTTTCCACATACTTGGAAAAGTTCCAGTGAAAAGGGAAAAATTAAGGATATGGGTAATAAAAGGAGAGATAATATCAAGGATAGGAATGATCATTTTGCGCGAGATGCCATCACTACCAACAGCATTAGAAGTAATGTACTTGATGTTTTTCTCCACATCACCTACAGATATTTGGTTGAAAGTTAAGGCAGTATAATCACGTACCGGTTGCATCGACAGTTTTCTCAAAGTTTCAGCTTTCGAGTTAGAATTAATAACAGCAGACGACGAAAAATGCTTATTAAGACGATTAAGATTGAGATCTTTTCCTACAGAATGACTCCGCCCACTCCCAATGCCAAGACTCTTGACAAAAGCCCAGACCTTAGCAGGGGTGCCATTAGTAACGGAGTCATGAATGTGACGGCGCTGAGCGTCTCTACACTCTCGGTTACAGCGATTCCTAAGCAACTTATAGTTTTCACGGTTAGCATCATTCGAATTCAATTTAAACTTGCACTTAGCTGCACACTTTTTGTTGATAAGGGACTTAATTTTATCAGTCAGCCAAGGTGCTGGTGTATGCTTTAACTTAACAGGTCGAAGCGGAGCATGCTTGTCAAACAAGGCAACAAGCCGACTGTTAAAAATGTTTACTTTTCCGTCTAAATCATCAGCCTCCTCCACCGCGCACCAGTCCACAGCAATAGCATCATTTCTCAGTGCATCCACATCAATCCCACGAAATTACGAAGCATCAATACCCTCGGCTTTGCTCTGGGAGAACGAATTTTATAGGAGACATATATCAAATCATGATAAGAAAAGGCATCTGCATGAAATTGACCATACTTAACCACATGATCAGTGGACGACACTATAATAAGATCAAGAAGAGAAGGGGCAGTTAGGAAAGTAATGGGTAGCTTGGAGATCTAGCAGATGCAAGTTACAAGAATCTATTATAGAACCGAGACGGAGAGAACGAGAATTTTTATTTATAAGGCAAGTGTTGAAGTCACCCATCAGAATGGTATGACTAAATAAGGGCGTTAAATCTTCAAGGATTTTTTCTAACTGGCAAAAGTAATCAATTTTCAATGATGGACTGTAAAACACACCAAGAAGAACCTTTGTATGGGAAAGTGAAATATCAATAAAAATATGCTGGGCATCACTAGAAACAGAAGAAAAAGAAGAAGAGGTGTCAATAACAGAAAACTTAAAATGAGATCTTATATAAATAGCAACGCCGCCACCTGATCTATCAGTACGATCATTACGCACCAACTGGTAACCGGGCAGAGAATAGGAAGTAGATGGCAGGCATGGTTTCAGCCAGGACTCAGAGATAAGGATTGCATCTATGTTCTTCATGAAAGGTCGCAAGCAACTCCGCATAGTGAGCCGGTATGCTTTGTGCATTAATATGCACAACATTAAAGTTTTTAGCCACATCCGAGAATACTCCCTTAAGGTTTTCTGACAGCGGAACATAACTGGAATGAAAAGAGTCATCATCTGATGATGAAGAACAAGAAATAAAATTATACGTATGTTCACTATCACTACTGCTCATCTTTGTTAAAAACAAAAGAAAAAAAAATTATAGCTATAAAAAAATATATATATATATTATTTTATATATAAATATGAATATATACACAAACTACCAACAATAAATAAAATACTTAAACAGATATATATATCGTATAAAATACTTTAACAACAATACGAACTCACACAATTACCACAACTGCTTAACACATACATCAGCAATAGTTAATTTTTAACACAATACAATATGAACAACACTTTAAGTACATTTTACTATAATATTAACAATAGCTTATTATTTATTACTTTAGTTCATACAGTAACAGACACTATCAAAGATAATTTTTAGATGAAACGAAACGTTGAAGTGTCATACAAGTAACGTCAAAATAAAATAACAAACAAATGTCATACAAAACGTCAAGCAAAATGTTTTACAAAATGAGTGGGTAATATACAGACATTTAATTTTACAGTGACTGAGTTACACAACAATGAGAAAAGGAAACAAAAAAAAGTGAAAATAAATACACATCCTACTTCTTTATAGTACGCCTGGAACGAGTAACTTCCACGGATCGACTACCTCTCACCTTCTCAGCCACCGGTTGTTGTTGTTCACTAATAGATGAAGCGGACACACTGATCACCTTGTCCAGCTCTTTTAACGTTGTTAGACGATGAGTTGATCCATCTGCAGCAGTCACCACGACAACACCATTCCTAGTCCAGCATTTAGTCACCCCCACTCTCTTACGCGCCTCCATAAATGCAATATGTCGGGGCTTAGTCAAAAATTCGGAAATGGTGACACCCGAACCCTTCAGTGCAGCCTTAGCAAACCATATCTTGTCCCGGTCTGCAACACTAGAGAACTTGACTAGTATTGGCCTAGTTTTAGACTTTGTTACCCGGCCCATCCGATGACAACGACTTACTGAGACATGTGAAACCATTGGAATCTTCATCTTTTGTGTCACCAAGTCCAAAACAGCTGCAGAAGAATCTTCATTTTTTGCTTCAGGAACTCCATGAAACAATAGCATCTTGCGACGGCCATTCATTTCAAGCCTATCACATTCCTGGGCCAAGAGATCGGTTTGTTTTTGCAATTGTGCCAAGGATTTACAAATAAATAGTTTGAAGGCAGAAAATTCAGCTGCCAATGAGGACATTGTGACGGAAGGCGCAGCCTCCCCCAGGTTTTGTTCAAATTCAGCCAACTTGCTACTAAACATCTCTCTCAACTCACTCATAGCCAGCTGCAGGGACTCCATTGTAGTGATTTGTGACGTTATTACTTGTGCAATTATAGATAAGGAGAAAGCTGATGGGTATGTGCACTTGATTTAGTACATGTAATTACTTTAATAAATGTAAATACTACAAAAATATTAAATTTAACAGCAACAATAACAAAACGTGTTTTAGTTTACACTCCTACCCTCAGAATTTTCTATCAACAAATAATATATGAGATTTTTCTTAACAGTAACCGTATTTTATATGGAAAGCATGATAAACCTACATGCAGATATGTTCTTGTTCAAAATTTTGTAGGTTAGTTGACTCATAGAATTTCGTCTCTTTATAAAGGCGGGAACCGTCTCTTTTCATCTTATCCTAGTTTACTGCTGGAATTAGGGTCTACTCCATTTTAAACTAGATATCTCGGCCATTTGCTTTCCGTAGCTGTGCTGTGAGTGAAGGTGTCCTTTAGTGGGCCGCTGTAGAGTGATGACGTCCAAATCTACGCATGCCAGGACGCAATTTCCACTTCAGAACAACTTAGTTTATATGTGACTGGCCATTCTATATCAACACACTGATATGTGTTGCTAACATTTAGTAATCTTACTAAATATATTACTGATTTTAAGCTCTTACTCCGTTGTCCGCTGAGTGACTTTAGCTTGTGAACTAATCGTGCACTTAGTTACTCAATTTAACTAAAGATGAACGTTGAGTCTCGTTCTAGAATACGGGCCTTATTGTTCATATCGTAGTTGTATACAAATATTTTATTTCAGTAACTTAGTCTAAATAACAAATTCGTTATGGGAACTTCCCTTTAGGCGATAATGCCTGTAGTGGGAAGAACCGCTCTTTTAACAGTCAGATACAAAATCAACATAACTACTTTAAATACACACCAAAAATAAACAAAAAACAAACCAAATAAAAACTTTCATTTGTATATACTAGTACAAATATGCGACATTTTTAATTTATTTAATTTTAAGATAATTGTACCAAATTTCCATTTACCACCATCGTATAATATAAAATCAGACATATAAAGATATGAGATTTTTTTATTCTGTTTAGCTTTTATTGTTATGGCCTCAACAGAAATGCGCCATCTGCTTATTTAAAGTATGATTAGTAATAAATAGTTCTATGCTACACCCTGTTGACATAAACTGATGAACAAGGGGACATAGTAATAACTTCAAATCTTCAACTTTAAGATACGGAAGGTATAAAGTAAGTAAACTTAAAAATAAATTCTTCGAAGCAGCCACTTGAAATGAGGTTATTACTGGAACTATGTCTCACAATCTTTGTTCTTAGAGATAGACAAATACGCTTGAATGTATATTTATTTTACAACGTAATTCATATTGACGTAATGAAATGTCAGAAATCTCACAGACACATACTAATAAATAATTAATTGTCTAATGGTTTCCATTTCCAATTTCCAATCTAATTTACCATTTAACAGAACGAATGAATGCAAAATTTTATTACTGAGACATAATATAACGATCCTTTTAGCGCATTTTAAAATTAACGTAATTGGGGCCGTGTCTCTAAGTAGGAAGTCCTTATTAGCCCTTTGACTACTATGAAATCGGACACAATAGAATTTACATTGATTGTTACCCAATAGTTTACCCCAAGGCGTCCAGGGTATAAGGATAAAATTTCATATTCTGCAGTTCGATTACGATGAGTCGAATCAATATATTCATTTTTGTTCAAATTTCAATTATGGTATATATTTGAAGATCTGACAAATTTTAGCTTGGACTGTAAGTACGATAGACTGGCGAGCGGCACGATTCATGGCCTGAACAGTAGCTGTGCGCAAACCACTGCTTAATAATTGCATTGAGAGCACTCCTTACACGATAGTTTTGTTTTGAACACTGGCGTTTATTTGACGCACATAATTTTTATCATTATAAGCCTCACAGCACAGGACTTCCCGCATATGGATATGCGGATATTGGATCGAGACACACTTCGCGCATCCAATACAGACAAACAAGTGTTAACCCTTTAAATGCCGCTGACGGATATATAAAATAAAATATGTTTATTTCAGGCTTAGTCCATAAAAATTGTTAAAGTACAAATTACTTAAAAACTATGTTATATAAACAACAGAAACAATAGATTAGACGATATATTGCAACTAGGTTCCTGGCGGTTAAAGGTTTAACGACTACCATCCTTAGTAACCAAGACCAAAGTGCCCTCCGAAGCACGGAATCATCTTTCTTTTCAGACAATTAGGTCCACTGTCCTAAACAAAATGGCAACAAAGTAGTTTTTCAATTTGGAGTCTCCCCGTAGGATTAGATCCCACGACCGCAGGATCACGTACCGATCTAAACTTGGCGCAAAGGCCACTAAACTACGGAGGCAGTCACAAAACTACTAGATACATTTGATTCTTTATTGCACACCAAAAAAGATACATATTTAACAACAAATGAAGGGAAATAATGCAATTCAGGCGGCCTTATCGCTTGGAGCGATCTCTTACAGACAACCTCACAAACATAGAAAATTAACAACATAAAAAGGGCAACACAGTGCAAAGTAAGAAAAGCTTAATTCAACTTATAAATACATAATTATATTTCAACATTAACATATATACACATATAAAATATAAATAAACATAAAAAATATTTTTAATTATTTAAATGTAAAATACATATATAAACATTATATATATATTTATTACTCTACACATAAATAAAATATCTAATACATTTATATTATTGATATGAAAACAAATAGATAAGCTTATATTAATAAATTAAGGTATAAGGAATATAACATACATAATAATAAGATACATTCATAAATAAAAATATTTAAAAAATAATAAGTTAAATTGAAAGGTAAAATTCTTTACGCTACTTTTGAAAACAGAGAAGAAGACTGACGAATGGACATTGGCAGAGATTTCCACAGTCGAATAGATTGAACAGCAAAAGACTGGGTAAATGAATAAGTTTTAAAGATGAACGCAGACCACTATAATGAGAAGACTGTAAGAAACTAAATTTCTCTTTGAGATAAGCTGGTGCCACTCCATTGAAAAGGATAGTGTATAAAAGCAAAAGAACGTGAAGATCACGGCGTTGGCGTATAGGAAGCCATTAAGTTTTGCACGATAAAAAAAACACGATCGTATTACGAAGACCATAAATTATTCTAATACAAAATTCTGTAGTCTCTCTAATTGTTTAGGAGAATCTCACTAAGATCCAAATAACTACATCAGCATAGTCCAAGATGGAAGGAGCAATGCTGAACTAAGGAATCTAGTCGAAATAGGTAATAGATTCCGCAACCTATTCAATGATGTAGCAGCAGCAAACATTCTCTTACTGACACCAGAAATCTGAGCATTCCACGTTAAAGAGCTGTCAATTGTTATGCCAAGATTACGAACTGTATTGCTATATAAAATACTGACACCGTCAAAAATAAGGCTAGGAAAAGTCTAGAACTATCTAGTATAGAATTATGATTACGAGTAAACTTTATACCTTTGAAAAATTATAGCCCCACTTGGTGGCGTTTTCTGTTCTACAGATAAGTATGAATTTAAAAAGTGGTGTGTGTTAAGGGAGATTTATCATCACAGCTTTAATTCTCATCCACAACATAGCCGTGATCATAGGTCGATATGCAGTCTATTGCTAGAAAATCCTCTTTTGCTAGAGTAACATTCCAGTATTTAAATTATAAACCCTTTATACTGAACTCATAAACAATGAAACATGTATGAACCTATTGAGAATACTTATGCTAGATTTCAAGTAATGATTACTGCCTTAAGATTTTATTGTTCTCATAACATAATAATAATATTTTATTCATTCCATCTCACATCAGAAGAACAATATACAAACAATGCGATCATTTTACAATCATCAATTTGGATGTGAGAAGCTGGTGTCTGATAAAGACTAAAGTCTGTGACACAGATAACCAGGTTCTCGCCTTCGGAATGAACAAGGTAACAATCGTCATTACAATCACATAGGTAATGGAAAATGATCCAAGCATTCAAAACTAATACATGTTGCATGCTAAAAACTTTACAATCATACAAATACCTACCCACATAAAATGCATAGTTACAACAATTCCTCGGTGTCTGCATAATTTAAATTGAGTAACCATTCCTTTACTCTTTTCGTAACCGAAATCTGTTTAAGAGAATAAATTGAGAGAACTCTATTTACTTTATTGTATAAATTGGGACCTTCATAGATAAAAAAAACGATGTGTAAATGTAATTTTACTAGGTTTAAGTCTACAAACAATGTCTTTCTACGCGTTTTGTTAATAGTGACAGGGTCATACACAAGCATAAATGGTGTTTTAGCACCGTTTGTAAAACAAAATGTTGTCTTACCGAAAGTACCCCACTTTTTTGTACAGATCTGATGTAGGATAACGGGAGGAAAGAAACATACTAACCTTAAGTATTGCTGTCTGCGCCCTCTCCAGTTTTAGGATTGCTGATTTAGCTGATTCTCCCCAAGAGGTTATGCAATATGTTAATAGCAAATTACTAAGTTGAGTTACTTGGAAATTCAAGATATCTTTTACACAGACTTGCTTATGCTTGCAGTTCTTAGCTTATGACACGGGGCCATCGACACGAGTCCCTGTAGGTTCGCTCAGTCCCTATTCGCGTAACCAGCCTGTGCCGGGCCGCTTCTCTCCCCAAACATATACTAGGTTACTTTGTATATGTTTAGGGAGAGAAGCGGCAACGCACTAAGCCGAGGTTTTGTAGTCCCTCTCTGGGACGCCCTTAGGCTCGTTGTGTAAATTTTAAGGATAAGAGCCATATGCACTCGCAAATTACCCGGTAAACCTGTAAAAGCAATCTGCGGCCAACAGCAGTAGTCAGTTCGAAAAAAAAGTCACATAATCGCCAGCAGTCACTTTCGTCCAGTGTAAAAGTGACATCTAGAAGTCTGCAAAACTGTTTCTTAGGAGGTTTCAGCTTTACTTCAGTGAATGCCACGCTACACAGAACTCTGTTTTAAAAGTTAACCGAGACGGATCTTTTATTAGTGATACGGGTGGGTCGATTTTAATTTAAGACTGAAATTCTGCTCTTTCAAAAGTTCAACATGCAACTCAGAATAGTTTTTAGCTTTGTTAGATTTTCATTAACAGGAGCTATTAATCATAAGTATATTCATTTTTTTATTAAAAAGGTTAGTAATATGTCGTCACAATTTAAATTATTTATAATTAGGATGTCACGACAGTATTTTTTCTTAGTTCCTAGCAACACAACTTTTTAACTGTAATTTTAATATTACTGTTATTTAATTTGATTTATTTAGTTATACCATTTGTGTGCATGAACATGTCTATTTGTATTGGTCTGGGTGTTTAAAATGTTTAAAATGTATATACCTATTTAAAATATAATATAAAGGGTTAAGTCGACCTAGAGTATTGAGAAGGTTCATAGTGTTCATAGAAAGTATCCATTATTACTTTTTTGGGTTCCTCTCATCAGATTTATGTTTTTGGTATTGATGGGTAGATGTTTTTTTTTATCATAATCAACACCAAAATTTCAGATACATGAACCGTCTGGGTCGTAGTAGACGACTGATTCCAATATATGTCTGACGATTGATTCCAATAAATATCGCGTCGTGGACGAATAGTTAACAATTTAGCTGTGCTCGATATTGAGACACATCATCATAATTTTTCTATTGATAGTATTGTAAAGTTTTTTATCCTCGATAAACAAGCATCAGTTAAGATAACATACCGTTTTGGTATTAATCTTTCAGATTCTATCTGTTTAAGATTTGATTTTAATGACTTCGGTCGACAACATTTAAGCATATTTTAATTTTCTATTCTTTGAAATACCACTTTGAAGATGAACGACGATTCCAAAGAACGTTCCATGATTTCAAGGAAACATTTACAAACCGGAGTAACAAATCCCAAGAACTTGCCTTCGACTAAACGGATTGTACAGGCTCGTTCAAACAACAAGGGATCAATATACCAATAAGTTTATGGCGCGATGAGATTTTTCCTCACGCACGATGGACCTGGTTTCACTATCCAATATAAGTATTTCTAAATTGGCTTGTATGTAAGGACACGTGACTGTCGTAGGTTTTGATCTAGCTACATTGTTATCATTATCATCAGCCTATTACGTCCTAATGCAGGTCTTTCCACACCGGGGAGATTAGGCCGTAATCCTACGCTGGCTCGAAGTGGATTGGGAGTATTAACAACGACTATACAAAGAGCGTCGGTAGCGTGGTTTGTCTATGGTGTATGGTGTGGATTGTCGCCCTTCTAGCGGGAGGGCTGAGGTTCAAATCCCGCCACGTACCAGTGTTTTTGAATTTTCGAAAAACATACGTATGTTATCCGACGCTCTTACGGTGAAAGAAAATATTATGAGGAAACCTGCGCACGCCTGCGAAGAGATTCAAAGGTTGTGCGTGAAGTCGTCCAATTCGCACCGGGCCTGCGTGGACTTCTAAGGCCTAATTACCCTCTACGGGTAAGCTTGTGCCCCTCGATGGGGACGTTTGATGAGTTGATAATGATGATCATAAGATTGTAGGCGAGACAAACGCCTCAATGTTCGCTCTGAAGCTTGGAATCAATCCCGTGAAATTTGGACCCATGGCCCCCGGATTGCGCAGCGATCTAAACCAATGACCAGGCTGTTAGATCACGCAGGCAGTTATCATTCCAGCCTTATATGTTCAATGTGGATGAACGCCTCCTCTAGTGGGTCCCTAGCAGTCAACGCCCATCAGGTACCCGCTGGCTAATACCCGTTATCCCCATATGACTGTGAGCAATCTGCGCTACTATTAGTCCGGTATCAACTTTTGTAAAGTGTAAAAAAAAATTGTCACGTGATCCTTTTCCTCTTTACAATTGTGTATAACCAATCAATGATGTTTTTTTAGTTACAGTTGTTTAGTAAGAAGCTAGCTTATTGAGTATACTATACTATAAATGAAAAAGAGGTACACTATCTTAAATTAATCATTTAAAATATCCAATTTCAATGCAATTGAATGATAAATATGAAGTTTGTGGTTTTTATGTTCCAAATTAATTTAGTACTTTCAAATTAATTTTCATCCCTTTGGCATAAGAGTCATCGAAAATCTTTCCTTTACTCATAAACACTCACAGGCTACATCGTACATACAGACAAAATATTTTAAAATAAATCAAAGAATATTATTTTTAAGGATGTAATCATCTACTGTACTTCTAATAATGTTGGCTACGTGCTTAATTCTATGTTCGAAAAATAGGCCTTCTTGAAAATCAAACGGCAAACTAAATAAAGAGAATTTATAGGTTTCCAAAGTTTTAGGTACCGCTCAGTTCTAACGAGTGATCGGGCAGTTTCAGAATACCGCTCGGTGGCAATCTGAAATCGATTTAATCACTAGAATCATGCGAAGTTTGCTCGCAAAGTTTGTTTAAACTTTGGGATTGGAACAAATTGGAGCAACGTGGCTTGCGGCTATGTATTAATGATAGATTAATGACACAGATCTCAGCTATGATTTGTTCAAAGGTTATAACATCTGGGTAAATCTTTGGATTTGGAGCTCTTGATGACAATATAATTATTTTATGTATGTAAAACCAAGGACTTAGAAGGATACGTAAAAATGAACAATTGATTACTTACTTTAACCACGGGGCTTACATACACAAAGAAAAATCTATTGGACGTATCTGAATTAAAGGGCGGTTAAGGGTTTTTTATTATCTTTTATGAGCAATATTAAAAGTAGAGCGTCGGTGGCGCAATGGTGTGGGCTCCTACCGGGAGGACTGGGGTCAAATCCCGCCACGTACCAATATGTTTTCGAAATTATGTGTACGTTATCCGACGCTCTTACGGTGAAGAAAAACGTCGTGAGGAAACCTTCACCCACGTTTGCGAAGAGATTGAAAGATTGTGCGTGAAGTCTTCCAATCCGCACTGGACCCGCACTTTATATGAATGATATTGCATTCGGTGGATGCAAATCTGGGTCATTTTAAGTGACAATTACGGGTAAAAGTCATCAGGCCACGATGCTGAGTTATGATATATCATTAATGTTATTATGTTTCCATGCCATCAATGTTTATCTTACTTATGTGTTATAGAATATACATATTTATTTAGCGCGCTACGAACTCGACCTTTCATAAGTATCTGTCAAACACATCGATACATATAAACTAAATTTTAGTGCCTATTTGTAATATTAAAATAATAGTTTTTAACTATAGGTATGCATACACGAATATATGGTGCGTGCACTTTAATTTTTTTGTCGGTCTGTCTGTCTGTTTGTTCCGGGTCTATGATATCTCTGAAAAGATTTTTAGACGACTAATATTGACAGGTAGTTGATGAAATAAATAAAATCAAAGGCTACTTTTATTTATATATTTTTTTTATTTTAGATAAATAAAGCAATGTTTTACCGCGCGGTGCGCAGCTCACGTCGCGTACTCGTGTAAGTATATTATTAAAATCTGGTACGAATTAACTGGCACCCTGGATTAAATAATTATGCAACGGGAGAATATCTAATACCGCGGGGCACAGCTAGTAATAATAATTATATTTTGGATTTAAATGTAGGATTTAAAGTATTATGTTTCAAAATAATAAAGAAATATATTTTATTTATTTTGTGAAGTCTGTCGTTGAAATACTACACATTATTACGTGTAATTTCTTTTGCCACTTAGAGCATTGTGTGTTACTCCACGATACGTTGGTATAAATCCGTTTTCTCGTAAAGAAAATTGTCTAATATATCATGTGTTTAACACCGTAGAGACCGTTTATCAAGTACAATCCTGTGTTACCTTTTTTATTTAAAAAAGGTTTTTCTAGGATAAATCAATGGATGAAATGAACTCCCAAATCAATGTAAGATATTTAAAAAATAGTTCGAAGATTCACTCAATTATTTTAAGCTGCAGAGAAAAATTGAAGACAACATTTAGAATTGCAATTGCGTCAGTCCAGTTTATAAAAATACGATGGCCAGGTCTGCAACTTATGACAAAATAAAATAAAATTTACTTTCTGATAAAGCGATTCATGTTACAAGTGTGGACAAGTATTAACTTTTAAACCGCCAGGGCTCTAGACATAATAGAATATGAATTTTTTCTGTTGCTAAATTTTGTCAGCAGCGGTTAAAGAGTTAATGCACTTTCCATGACTAAAGACTATGAGGTATCTGTGGAAAATAATGTGGACTATGAGGTACCGGAAAATAATAAGAATCTCAAATTGCGTAAACGGTTAAAGTTTCGGAAAAGTAATGTATGCTAGTATTGTCACACTTTAAAATTTCTAAAATAAAAGTCTGTGACAACATAATTATGTCTATCTTTTATAATTATCTCCTTATAACCTCTTTTTTGATAAACTTAATTCTTAAAATAATACATTTATATATTTGCAAAGGTGTTTTCGTAAATACGATATCAATCCTTATCCAAATAAATACATTATTAATCACAAGTAAGAGCGTTAGTCCAAAGCAAGTCCAAAGTAACTACTCAACGTGGACGAAGTCGCGCGCAAAAGCTAGTTTAATATAATGATAAAAGAATATGTACGAATAAACACAAGCCTAACATGTATTACATTCTAAAATTCTCAGGGCTAAAAAATAGACGATTATGAAGTTCCATCTCAAAGTGTTTTTTTGAAGGACTTGAAAATAATCTTATTTCTTGGAATCTGACACCATAATATTTCACACACTTACATACCTATTTAAGCAACAGCTAAGCATGCATCGATTCTGGAAAAAAATACCAGATTGAATCAATATTTCGGCATGGCGCTCACTCGCGTGTACCCTCGCCCTTCTCAATTTGCCTGCTGCAAATTGGATTCGATACTCAACACCGTTCGGCTGGTCGTTTATCTCAATTCCGGAACAGACTATTGCAATATTGATCAACAAAAAGAGGCATAACGGTTCTAAGTTCTAAAAAAACATTGTCTCAACAATTTCATGAACATTTCCACAATTAGGATTTCCTCAAAATTCCCAGTGGGTGTTGAAAATACTGTTTGGACAACTGGAGTCTGTTCTTTCGGCTTATAAAAGCTTAATCATTTTATAACATATATTATGATTATTATTACCTTAATAACGAAATGAACAATTGCGTCGTTACTTTGTTATCCTCTTTTCAATCTAGTCCACTTTTGTACATACGGGGTAGGAGCTAGATATCGCGGTCCTCCCCATTCTGCTACCTCTTCAAGTCTTAGGTCTCTCGGGCCCGTAGCCACTTCTTCCCGTGGCTACACTACGCTTGCCAAGACGTGGTCTCTACCCTTGAACTCATAAACTGAAACAATAATCAACCACATATTATATAATGGATATCTAGAGCATCGATGGCTCATTGGTGTGCACCACAGACATCCGAATATACAATTAGACTGGACGAGCCGCCAAGTTTATAGGCAGTCCCAGTGTCGCAATTTCTTTTCAGTTCTTACCTGTGAAAAGTTATTCTATTACTTGGTAAATTTACTGATTCATTGCGATGATGGCATGTTACAATTGTACAGGATGGCATTTTGAAAAAAAAAACGGTAATTTCTTCTAATATTCGTGCGTGTTGACTCGTCTCACAGAGCGTAAACTGGCAGCCAGTGTATGCTCGTTGAGCTTACATTTGTCGCACTTTAAACGTGGCTCGCCCCATCTCTTGTATTGTGAAATCTGTGGTGTGGACTGTTGCCTTCCGATCTGGAGGCTGCAGATTCAAATCTCGCCACGTATCAATGTCTTTTCGAATTTCCGAAATTATATGTTTAACCGACACTCTTACGGTGAAGGAAAACTACGAAAAAATTCAAAGGTTCAAAGCCAATCCGCACTGGGCCCACGTGGTTCTATTTAGGCCTATACACCTTTTACGGGTGGAATCGTGCCCCTCGATAAGCACATGTTAGCTGGTGGTCATATTATTACAGTAGGTTCCTAAAGAATAATATCATTTTCGTCATTATACTTTGAAGGTACTCTATTGCCCGCTCAGAGATTTCACTTGTAAACCTACCTCTGGTAAGTGTCCATTTTAAGCATACAGTAGAACACGAAGGTATGACAGATTGTTATTGACTTTCGGAGGATGCCATTGACGTATACCGGCTTTGCCATATTTATTTCACTTAACTTTTGTTTAAAGCTTGAACCTATCAGGCTAAGTCTAATCCGTTGCAAAAAATTGTTATGCGCCTAAACCCCAGCAGGGTCCCATGTCCATAAACATTTGTCTAACATGCATTCTATAGTTGAACATTCTATAGTTGACACGTCTGGTACAGAATAGGGAAGATCTATGTCCAGCAGTGAGCTGTGACAGGTAGGCTGTAGAGGTGTTCTAAAAATAAGTCTGTCAAATAATTTGACCTACTCGTAGGATATTTTACCAATCTAGTACAATAGGAATTAACATTATTGGTTTCAATATTGATTAACTTTGCAAAAAGTATGATCATTATCATCGTCTAATACGGCACGGGCCTTTGCATAGAGCATAGCAATACGGAGAAACATTATTTATAAAAATAACTTTTTTAAATAATATTAATATCAGATACGACACACGGTGACGGAAACCTATGGACACATTTTATAGCATCACGTAACGGTCAGATATTGCCGACAATAATATAACGAAACATCATAAGGGAAATAACTGAAAAGAGGCCTTAACGACGAGATCGGGGGACTTAACAAATCGGTGGTCATCACTCAGGGTTATGGCAAAAGGGGGACTGGAACCCGTGAAAGATAAGTCGGCTTTACATTGTGTGTCTTGAGACGATAACGTTGCTTGTTCGATTTATTATAAATTGAGGTCTGAGCCTGCTCTTATTAGAGGTAAATGTGACATCAATGCTGATATGTTTAGAAAGGATAAACATTGTGTCCCCAATTCGCAATACAACATATGTTGACCGGAAAAGGCGCTTTATTATTTTGTATGCGACCGTGCGTCAGATATTTGAATATGCCAGGAATAATTTTATGAATATTGGAAAATATTTGGTTTGGTATAAATTGTAACTTATTCATGTTAAACAAATGGCTCGGAACGTTGCATTTTTTTTTAACACCTTAAGTCACCATGGGATGCAGGGGACGTAAGCGATGATTTGCTACCCGCCACCTTTACTAGGTCATCCGTCCATCTGGTTGGGGATCGGCCTACGCTTCGCTTTCCGTTACGTGGACGCCACCCGAGAACTATGTGCCCTGCCTACTGCCACTTTAACTTGCTAATCCTCTGGGTTGTGTCGGTTACCCTAGTTCTCCTACGGATATCCTCTTTTCAGATTTTATCGCGTAGGAAGCCTAACATAGCCCTCTACATAGCACGCTGAGCAACCTTGAGTCTATTCAAGAGACCTTTAGTGAGCGACCACGTTTCGCTTCCGTATGTCATAACTAGCAACACACACTGGCCAAAGACCTTCGTCTTCGTACCTTTTTGGATACACAAACATGGCGACGTATCATTATAATAATTTTTTTTTAAGAGATCACGGTAAGCCTCCCGATTCACGAGTCTATCAATAAATGACACGTTGTAATCATGGATGTGCCGATGAAATCAGATCCAGAAAATTCTTTCGTCTATTAAGTTTTTACAAATAATTAATTGAATAAAGAATTCGAATCAGATTGAAAAAATCATTGAAAACTAGTTTGCATCAACCACCGGATCGAAGAGTTAATTATACTAAAGGGACTCCATTAACAAACTCAGTAATTTTAGCAAGGATCACAATTTTTTTTCCACATTTGATATTGAACTGTAACTGCATAACTACCTATGTCATCTGGGAATAGTGTAGAATAAAATTGGTCCATTAGTTTCGGAGCTTACTTACTGTAACCAGCAATCATTATATTTCCACTTTATAATATTCGTATAGACAACACATAACGAGACAACGAAGCGTTGCCTGCGCCATGGCTTAAGTTACGGTCATTAGAACTAGCAGCATTTTAACTTATACAAACGGTCTAACTCAAAACGTGCGTCTTATATATTGGTTTGGTATAGGTACTCTCGGCTACAACGCGGCTTTGCGATAAATTGACCAAAAAGTGTGATTTCTTAAGCGCGGAATTAATATACACATATAGGAAAAGTATTTAAAACGGCAAACATCAATGTAGACGTTTTTGTTCTGTTTTTTTGTATCATTTTAATCATTAAAATAGAACAGAAAACCTGCACTACCTATAAGAACCTAATGGTATGTATTTTACTTGTTGTATGTCATATCACTATACTTTAGCAAATTAAGCCAATGATGATGTATTTTTCAAATACTTTATTCGTAAGTAGGTACTAAACTTTTTTTATTTAGTGCTTCGTTAAGGTTACCCGACTACAAAAGGAGGGTTATGTTTTTTTATTGGTAAAATGATAAAATAAATCCTTCTGATTTATTTTATATTGAATGAATCAAAAGAAATGTTTTGTAGTAGTAAATGTGTCTCGTTTTTATTTTATAAAAATAAACAAGTGATATATTACTGGGACGCGTTCAAAAGTAATTTATTAAAGCGGCAGTGTTTTTAACAAATATTTACGTTGGGTGAGTATGCGTCGCTCCCGTAACCGTACATCAAGCTTAAGGCTTATGTTAAAATAAATAACAGTTGCAAATCCTCCAAAGTGCGGCTCCGGACTAACTGGTGAAAATTTGGATGAAATTACCAGATTAGCAGAAAATTATGATACGTAGATTTTGATTCTATACGGTTCCATAAAATGAATCTCATTTATAACAACAACACCCCATAATTTTGCATGCTGTCAAAAGCCTCACCAATGACTATCATCATAGTGGGGTAATTAATCACAATTAGCTTTAATTTAAATTTATTTACACTCTTCACCTAAATGTCTAAAAGAAAATTAACTCTTCAAACCGCACTTTAAACCATCGGTCTCGATTATGGTAGGTACTATCCGAGTATGAGAATCGTTCAACAATCCGCTTTGTTGCTCGCATGCTGTGGAACGCCTTAGTCATACTGTGTTTAAGTACCCTGTGGTAGACTTCTCCAGTTTTATCACGTTTTTTGGTCATTGTTTGTAGTGATTTGCTTAGATTATCTTGATTTTTATTATAGCTTACAATCACATCATAAGCTTAATTTAAGCTTGACGGACGTGACGTTACAAGAGCCGTGGCGAAAAGATAGGAAAATGTCTCGGGGCGTGCTAGTAGACCTCTAGTGACGCACTAGAAATCGACCTTACAGCCATCGCTCCTTCTGTTCCTTGCGGAAGCAGTTTTGTGTAGCAAACGGTACAGGCGACTTTAAGGCCATATGCAGCCAACAAAATCAAAATATAATTATAAATTTAGGTCCACGAAGAACACTTATCAATGTCAATTAGATTCTAACATTTTTTTGTCTACTAAGAAAGATAGAAAGAACCTCTGAAGTTACTCTTTTCAAAAAATTCCTTCCGAAACAACAAACTATTTCCAAAAAAAGATTAAGTTGCTCGTCATTGTGTGAAGTGTGATTATTTACCGTATTATTTCATCTTTATAATTATGTTTTATGAAGATGATAAATGCCGATATCATCTCAAAAGAAATAAGAAACTAGATAGTAACTATTTTTAACCGACTACAAAAAAGCAAGTTCTCAGTTTTTTAATATAAATATAACCAGGATTTTTCAATTACCGACAAGTAACATTTACAACATACTTTTCGTTTTCATTAACTCGTTCATAGTAAGGAGCGGTTGCGGCATGATTCTTTAATAATTCCTTAGCAATGAGGCGAATGTCAAGTATTATTAGTCTGAATGTTTCTTGAACGTTATTAGATTCGGCGAGCGACGTTGATACCAAACCAGATCGATTACGATCCAAATTGACTCGAATTTATTTAGGCCATAACTAGGACCTTACTTCATGCTAGTTCTATTAAACGGAAACATTTTATGATTCTAAGTTTGCTTTACATGCGAATAAGCATACGCCGTGTTGCTGAATTATCGATAGTAGTTGATAGGTCGTGTAGTTGAACTCGAAAATAATACAATGTTTAATTTTATAAACTCACAATTTATATATTGTTACTGAACCTATAAAAATAAGTAAATTAAGTGATCATTTTTTCATGCATTCCGGACAGATTAGAATGGACTCCTAAATTAAAATGCTGGTATGAGCTGAATGCTTCATCTCTTGAATGTTAATTACTTTAAAAAAATATGAATTGGGTACAATTAACTTTATGCGTGATTTCAAAAAGATTTAAATGTATTAATATTTATTTATACTCCATATTAAAAACTTATAAAGTTTAATAGTTTTGCTATTAGTTTATTGTACAAAAATAACCATAGTTGGTACTAGTGTAATGTTAGCACGAGTTTGAAAAATATTTTTCCATCTCGAGCATCTTAGTAATAACCTTCTGTGAGAAAGTGCTGATCAATGTGTGTATGGTGTTACTTATTAATAATTGTGGGACTGTTAATTACTTTACGTATCTCGTTACGCATGTCAATTAGTATTAAGTACGAGGGGAGGTCAGTAAATTCGCGGAATGAGCGGGAAGAGGGTTGAAATTAAACACGAAACTATTTTCCTTTTCAATATATTCTCCGTACTTTTAATCTTAATACATTTTTCGGATCTTTCAAATAATTTATTAATACCATCGAATAAAAATGATTTATCTTGGCTATCAAAATAGGCCGAAATTGCGACTGAACTTCTTCAGCGGCGCTAATTTTTTTTCCACGAAACTCCTGTTTCATTTTTGGAAACAAATAATAGTCGCTGGGGCCAAGTCTGGACTGTAAAGTGGGTGGTTTAATTTTTCAAATCCGCATCGGTGAATGGCAGCCGCCGCAACATGGCACGTGTGGACGGGTGCGTATTCGCGCAAAAGAAGCACACCTTTTGACAGCTTTCCTCTTTTTTCCTTAATGGCTTCTTTCAATATATCTAATAAAGATGCGTAGTACTGTACCGTTATAGTCACACCACGATCTTTATAATTGATCAGCAAAATACCTTCTGTATCCCAAAAGACAGTCGCCATGTTCTTCCGGCCAATTGTGACACTTACAACTTCCTTGGAGGAAGTTTGCCTTTTTTATGCCACTGCATCGATTCTTGCTTCGACTCAGGTTCATAGTGGTGAACCCAGGTTTCATCACCAGTAACAATCCAGTCCATAACTTCGTCCTTATTCTCTCCACAGAGCTCCAAAAACTGGCGAGAACACTCGAAACGCTCGCTTTTTTGAAGTAGCGTGAACATTCTTGGAACCCATCTTGCACTGACTTGAGTCATCCCAAGATGATGATATAGGATAGTCAAAATACTTGTTTCGGATACTCCAACCGTTGCTGTAAGCTGCTTTTTTTTCAACTGGCATCGTCCAATATAAGTTTTTGCGACGATTAACGGTGTGGTGGCCTCAATTGGTCGTCCGGAGCAGAGATCATCTTCAATGGACTCTCTTCCTTTCGTTTGAAAAGTCCATGCCACTTGTAAACTATGGTTTTACCAGGGGCAGAGTCCGCGTAAACTGATAACAGCTCTTGAAAAATCGTCTGAGCGGGTTTTCCTTGCTTGGTGAGGAACTTAATAACGGCGCGGTGTTCAATTTTCTCCATACTCGCTGACTTCTTACGGATTCACTTGTTTGCAGGTCGACAACCCAAAAGTTAAGAACCGATTTTTTTTGAACTGACTACTGCTGTTGGCCGGAGATGGCCTTTACAGCTTCACCGGGCAATTGGCGAGCGCAGATGGCTCTCAGCCTTAAAATGACCCGATTTGGTTGAAACTTGTTATATATACTTTTAATGAGGTGCTGAACAAGTTACTACCTGGACGAGTAAACCAACCCCCTCCATCCCCTCCATTCCGCGAATATATTGACCTCCCCTCGTAATTGAATTGATGTTTTTGATTTATTAATAATGATTATATATATATCAACGAATGTTAAGCTGGAATGAAAGCAGCTGCATTTTCGGGACCTATATAATTATGTATACGGCCAGCAGTGGCGTGCACTCCATATATGCAAATAAGTAGTGTTCGTCCAGACAGCATAGAAATAGCCAAGATATTAAATGATTCCCACTTATTCGCCTATTTTTTTCTACAGATTTGAAACCATAATGTTACTCACTTTGCATGCCCTACCCTATATAAGTTACTATAAAACAACTGCCTGGAGAATTTCCGCTATGTAATTAATGTGAATACAATGATCTGCTGAAATGTACTCACTTCTTTTTGGGTTTTGAATGTGGGTTATATTGTCGGTCGGAGCATGGGATCTATTAACCGTGATTTATCTAGTTTATTTAGAATGTCCAGTGTGTCCCTGATCGTGCGATAATTACTGCAAATCTTCAACATGAGAATCGCAGATAAATAATTGAATATTATATTTTGTCCTTAAGTTGAATTTCATTTTTAAGTTATTTTTCATACAACTATCAAAGTGGACTCTGGCCCATTTCAAAGAAAAGAAGAAAGAAACAAAAGTGCCTTGTAACACCGTAAAGGGTGCCGTGGAACAGCTACTTACAAGCTTGACAGACGACCTACGAAAAATCACTGTCATTGAATGCAAATACTCTCACCGCTGAAGGTGGACATTAAACATTTCGCTAACGCAATATTAATAGGTAAGCATTATCAGAATTTCAAATGTTAAATTACTGTTTTTGTGGAAAATCTTCCGCACCTACCAAATAGCATAATTTTATCGGTACAGTTATTACTCTTATTTATGCGTAAAATCATAGTGAAGAGTGTGGTTGTTTGGCCGCATTGCATTTTAAAATCTGAAAATATAACTCTAGTAGTATTAAAATATAAAATAATACGGAAATCAGAAATCAACGAATTATGTTTGAATTGAGATAAAGATGTAGATGTTTTGATAATGTTTCGCGATAACGAATTAATATTTATGGTGATATGATTACTTTTCGGTGACCCACATTGCAAATGAATCTCCACACGGTCAAATAGGCCCGATTTAGTCACTACGAAAATCACCCATACAATTTAACAGGAATTCGAGTCAAATGAAAAATTCTCCACTGTATCCGACACGGGACATTAAACGTCCGGGCCACCGCTGTCTATCAAAAAGCACTTTTGCGGTGTGGATACCACGCGGCGCGAGCGGGGATTTACCGCTCGCGGCATTTTCATGTCGACCGCATTTGAATACACTTGGTTTATGTCTGCCTAAAAGTTCAATTTAATTTTTAGGCGTTATTGTCTGTTTCGTCAAACTATTTTCTTAGGTCCAAGCTTGTCTGACTCGTAATAAATTCGAAAAACACGGAGTCGATAGATTTAATAGTTCACAGTATGAGTAGGATATACAAAGTGAGATTAAGCAGATCCTATGATATGACCTATGGATTTAAATCTGTAGAGGAAAATAGGGGAATAAGTGGGAATCATTTAATATGTTGGTGATTTGCCGGGTTGTCTGAATGCAATGTTTATTTACATATGAAGTGCACGCCACTGTTCACAGTTGCATTGCGAATTGTCTAGAAATAGTCGAAATTTTAAATCTCCGGTCTTAACTAGATACATTTAGCATAACCCACAACTCAACAAAAAACTGGTTCTTAATTTTTTTAAACATTATTGAAGGTAAAATTAATTCAATTGAATTATAAAGTTTGTGTTGAAATTTGTAACAATCAATACGAAACATGTCATAAAATATAAGGAAAATATATACTCGTATACCGTCAAAATAATAACGCGTATGTAAAAGGCCAACTCAATCGTTTACTAACAAACGCTCTGAAACAGATTCATGCCTGTGCATAATTAATGATAAAGATTTCCTTCCTCAGTAAGAACAAACTTTATAGTATTTCACGATATTGTTATAATGGTTTTCTAAGTTTATACTTAAACTTTATTTCATTTTACCAAATTTAGTTTTTTTCCTTCTTTATATAAGTTACATTTATAATAAATATGAGCTTAGCTCCGAATTAGTACTAGTGAAATGTTACTTGTACAATGATAATTATAGGTATAAAGTAAGTAAGATAAGACGACCCATTTGGTGTAGCGGTTGAGTCGTCGGCTGCTACAAAATATAATTAGAGCCTATTACTTAAAGGTTCTTTTTATTATATTGTTTATAAGATCTTACTTTAAATAAAATAAATATACCATATTTGAAATAAGAATTCACAGCTCCTTATATAACAACTTAAAATCAGCAAAAAAAAATGTATATAAAAAGAAATAACTGAAATCCTTCCCATTCTCTTCACAAAGATATAAGGTCAAAGAGAAACGGCCGGTCATAATATCGTGAGCATAATTTCGGACCCCACCAATGTTTTTTCGCCCGCTTAACTTTGGGCGAAGCTTTTTTTTATACAATGTTTCCTTCCGTCCTAAGGATTCCGTTACAGTAATTGCCATTTGCGGAGCCATGAATAAAACATTCGCTTAGATTCGCAACATTTGATTGTGCGGCGTCTTTTGTTGATGTGCGGCCTCTCTTAATCACTTTTATGGAGTCAATGAAAAAATTTAGGAAGTGTAGGTATTTCGAATACGAAACGACTTTGTTTGGTTTGTCTGCTTTGTAAGTGTCCAATTACTTTAAAAACTTTCCCTTTTGATTTTGGAACATGTATCATCCCCAAAGGAGCTACAAGTTTATTACCGTCCAACGCTACCGACTAAATCTTATGACGCTTCCCCAAAATTTAGTGCCTTAATATGCATTTAGCGATGGTTCGTACAAAAGACAGGTAATCAGTTTTCTCTAATAAATAAATTGGGATCAAATCAATTGTGCTTTTTGTAAGCCTAATTTGAAATAAATGTTTTTCACTTTGACTTTGACATTGACTATTAAGAATTTTTTAATTTTATACGTATGCAATAATATTACTGCACACGTATTTAGAACGTTGGTAGCTCATTGGTGCTGACAGTTGCATTCTGTTCAGAAGGTTGCATGTTCAAAGCTCGCCACGTACCAATGTCATTCCGGATTTTCGAAACTATATGTTTATCCGACGCTCTTACGGTGAAGGAAAATATCGTGAGGAAACCTGCGAATGCCTACGAAGAAATTCAAAGGTTGTGCGTGAAGTCAGCCAGTCCACACTGGGCCGCGTTTACGGCCTTTACGCCCTATACGGGTAGGCTCGTACCCCTTCGATGGGGACGTATAATGGGCTGATGTGATGATGACGTATTTATTATTACATTAAAGTGCCCATATGTAGGTACGTATATACTTTAAAATATTTCATTTACATCAACCAGTATACGCACACGCACCCTCACTAATACAATTCATTTTTGTTCCTAATTTTTTGTTAAGCTAACACCCTACCCTGTCTTTCAGGACACTATTTATATGTGGTCAACGAAGCTGAATTTGTGATAATTAAGTCATCTTATTTGTAAGTACTGTCGTAGCTGTTTGTAAACTTGTTTGTGGTACAGTAAATAAACTAAAAAATAACAATAACACAGTTAAACTTTAAATTTGTGTCCCTTCTTTATCAGTTTCGCTTGAATTACATCTCAATTGAGCTGATACATTTTTTAAAGCCTGTGAATCATTTGTGATCCGAGCACGATCCTTCCGTAGCTACTAGTGTCGGATCTACTCGTGTTATATTTCCGTGGTATCTGTTGATAATGTTCATCAATCATTTTATTAATGTCAAGGGCTATTAACATTAGATCCACAACCAGCTTTTTACCTCGTTTGTTTGTTGTGTTCTCTCAGGACTCGATACGCGCTAAAGTATAGCTACAATAATAATAAGTGTTAGCCTCCCTGCTCTGAATGTTGGGTTTGTAATTAACTTACATGTTTGAGAGTCAGCTTCCGGTATGTAGACAGACCTAGCCATACCATCAACACAGTCATGTTAACTCTATAAAACCACAGTGTATTCTACTAAGCTATGAAATAAGTAAAGTAACATGTTTGTCGGTTTTTTTTTCAGGCTCTACTTTGGTGAGTGTTCTTCCGAGCTCCACGCACTGATCCCATCGTCACCCTTTCACCATAGGTTATCAAGACGAACTGCAAAATTTCATCCGTTTGAAGTTGACGTTCCCCGTATTCGGACTAGGCGTTTCGCGTCTTCTTTCATTATGCGTACTGCAAATGAGTGGAATGATCTGCCTACGTCTGTGTTTCCGGCCACATTCAACCCCGTGGCATTCAAAAAACGAGTGAATAGGCTTTTTCTGGGCAAGCTCGCTCCATATTAGAGCACGTTTCTTATCCTAGTCTGTGCTCAAGAGTAAGCCCATCAGAAATAATAAAAAGAAAGTAGCAATACGATTTGGGACAAGAAGATATATTTTTGAGCATATTCAATGCCTATACAAAACTGGACATTACTTATCTGATTTCGGCTAATTAACCGAAGGAGTAGACGTTTCTTGGCATTTTTTTTGGAAAAGTTAATCCATCAGAAAAAGCCAAAAATACAATTACAAATTTAAATTTACTGTACTCAATACGATTTATTTTCGGATGATTTGAACTTATTCCGGTCACATTTATAAGAGGACACCAAGCGCAGCCAGCGTGTATCGACAGCTGTCAATACGTCCACCCAGCAAATTTAAATTTGATTTAAATTGAACACTTGGATTTTATCACAGTGCGACATTTTGTAAGGAGTTCGATACTTTGATTGTATTAACTCAAATTTAGAGTAAAATCAGTAATTATTTATTCATGTTTTGATTGGACAGTTAAGGCCTCGATCATCCTTAGATTCGATTCATCGAGGACGCAAGTTATGGTCGCGATGATCTTCCTTTAAATGTGTGACCGAAAATTCATCTCGGGTTCCAAAAAATACCATAATCCATTGGTACCGGTCAGAAAAACTAATTCAAAAATAGAAATAGAGAAAAAAAATAAAAAAGAAAATAAATGCAAATATCCATTCACATAACGCCAGCTAGCACAATTTAAGCGAAGCTTGTATTATGAGTACTGAAAAACGGATTAACACATCCATAATATTATAAAGTCTAAAGTAACTTGTCTGTCTGTTATGAATTCACGCCTAAACGGCTGAACGGATTTTGATGAAATACTAAATTTTATGGTGAAAGATGGTAACCTGGAGACGGACATAGGCTTCATTTTGTCTTATCCTAATCCCCTACTTCCCTAGAATGGGGGTTGAAGTTTGTATGGAGCATTCCGCAAATTATAAGGTAGAAAACTAAAAATTGGTATGCTGACTATTTGTCACTTAAGAAAATCAATTGTATCTTTTATTCGGAAATCGTCTCCAAATGCCTTTAAGTAGTGTAACGACCAAGATGAGGCTTTGTATTATTATTTAAACTAAATTATAAAACATTACCGTAAGGCAAAACAATTTCTAGGTGCGAATTTAAAGTAAAACGGCCAAATCTGATAAGCCAGACTGAGTCGAAAAACATTAACATTCATTAACATTAGCTGATTAACATTTCCCGTTCATTCATAGATTTTATTAACGTGATTCAATATAATTCAGTGCCTTAATTAAATGGTTTGAATAACATGGAAAATGCGATATCGGTTAAAATAATTTGAATGTAGTTCGGTTTTTTTTCAACTGAATTGTATGAAACAAAGTTCATATCATTGTGTATTATTATATACTACGTTTGTGTACACAATACTATGAAACGATCATGTAACTAATAACTGAAAATACAGTGTCTGTGAAAATCATAACTTTGCTTACTCTGAAAATTTAGTTGCGCGTCGAGCCACGTCTGATTGTAATTCTACCAAGTTCGCGGTTTGTATGAAATAATCAAACGTCGTGTAGGCGACAAGCTTGGCCCGGACGTCGGGTCATCAATAATGTATGAGCTTCATGCGACAAAGTATGAAGACAAACATGACGTTGTTGGGTGGTTCATTAGTAAATTCCAATAGAATAGATTGTGGCTTACATGTTGAGACGGATTGGTCGCTGTGATCAAAATGTGATTAAAATCACCGGGTATAACAGGCCTAACATCTGTCGCCTCGGGTGACGGACGCAGGGAAGTGTTGACGGTAAACAATGACTATTTGTAATTAAAACAGGTATTTTTATGAGAGATTTTTTTTAGTTCCTAAGCAGGGTTAGAATTGTCCTACTCTTACTAAAATACACAATATCGGGGCAATAGACTATAAATCAACTTTTCCCTTGATAATGAAAAAAAGTTTTGATAGTTTACCATAACTATACAATAAATTGTCATAACTTCAAAATATAGACCTTTTCGATGTAGTCTATATTTTTGTTTTATATTGAAATATGTTCGGTCATTCAAAAGTTGTTACATGTTCTCCATCATCGTCATTATCAGCCTATAACGCCCTATATTGTATGAGTTTTCCACAAATCATTTTTATGAGGAGATTGATTGATATATATTTAGGTTCCGTAGCCAAATTGCAAAAACAGAACCCTTGTAGATGCGTCACATATGTTTGTATGTCCATCCGTATGTGACACCCTCTTTTCTCCGAAACTGTGAGAACTATACTTTTGAAACTTTGTTTTTAAATGTATTCTGTGAACTGCACAAAGAAATCCACAAGAAACTTAAAATAAAATACATATGTTTTTGATTTCCCCAAACTTTGAACTAAAATCCTATTTTTTTCCATAAACCCCCCCGTGTGTGGTATATCAATCTAAAGGTCTTTAAAAATTCTAAGAGGGTTTTAATTTTTTTAAATGTTAATGTTTTAAAAATTGATAGTGAGGTTTCTAAGTAAAATATTGCGAAATATATATTATGATGTACATACATTACCATGAAAAGTATCAATGAAGTTTGTTTTGAAACGACGTCTAGTCGGTAGTTTTTTATATATCATTAACGATGAACCACTAAATTCCTAATAATAAACAATCTGTAATATCTGTAATTTTATTTTATGCAATTCGGTGCTACGGAACCTTCATGAGTGAGTCCGACTCGCACTTGGCAATTTTTTTAGACAATCGAATGTTTCTGCAATGTTTCTAACCACGTTAATAAACCCACAAAATGACTTTCAGTATTCGCATTCTTTTGGGTACTTAACTAAAATTATATAGATACTTTATTATTTATAATATCATATAATACATAAATGCTGATACTAAATACACTATAGAGAAACTGTGAACGTTGTATTCCCGTTGCCCCCCTTTCAGCCGGTACCGCTGCAAACGCTATGTCCCGCATTTTTTAAGTATTAATGTCTCCGAAAATATTCTCTAGCCAGAAAAAAACCGCATCAAAATCCGTAATTTTAAAGATTTAAGCGCACATAAGGATATAGGGACAGAAAAAGCGAGTTTGTTTTATAATTTGAAGTGAAGCAGAGAATAGTTTTACCAACTAAAATAGAATCGAATTACTGTAATCTATTTAAAATTATATTTCAGGTACACTAAGTAAATATATATTATTTTGGAATATTTTAGTATTTCTATAAATAGTTCAATTTATAAGAAACTGTTATTTCTTATGAAGATTATAATAATTGTGATGTTCTCTTAATATCAAGCTTTCAATTCGACGGTCTCCGGTTAAAATCATACAGTAGCTGAAATGGTTCACCTCGAATAGAATAAAAAAGGATAAATGATTATTTGGTGTTCATATCGTTGATGTAATATTCCTGTATCTAGGTGGGTTCCACCACGATATCAATATTGTCCTGCAAAACACGAGTGTAATGCTTATCGTAGACTTTAGTAGTGTAGTTAAAGATGTAAGGTCTTATACCTGATAAAATAGCCTATGCCATAGCTATTATACAGTTATTATTTCCTTCAAGACTTCATCTGCCATAGGCGTAGTGTTAGCTCCAGGAGTGTGAATCCGGTAGTTGGCACCACTAATCGGTGACGCACTTTTAATGAACTGTCAAAAAGGAACGTTTCCATATATTTTGTATGAGATTAGTGATATGTGACGTCATTGCTCACTATCATCAATTGACCTTATATTTATTGTGTCAGTGTATTTGAAAATACAATATTGCAAATAAACAAAAGTGATCAATGAAACGACATTTTAAATTAGGTACGCTTTTATAAAAAAAAGTTTTGGTCTTTTACTGCAGATGGTGGAAACTACCCGATTGGCCGTACAATTCATCAAATTAAAAAAAAACTTGTTCCTAACAAAAACCGTTGAAGAAGTTCGCGATTCGTTTTAGCCAAATTAACCTCCTGAGGCTGTGCGTAATATATATATTACATAAAAACTAGTCGGGGATAAATTGTCATAGTATCACCGTCTGGTGAATTTTGTTATAACTTTTTCTGTTTAACGAAGCTACGTAATCTTCCGCCACTACAAAACCTACCAGTGGTTTAATAACTGTCATAATAATCTTTATTTGCTAATTGGAAGTGAAGGATGTCGTTATGGTCATATGCACGTGGTAAGTTATTTTGATTTTTTTATATAAATATTAAAGACCATAATTTGCATTTCATCACCCTATACGGGTAGGCTCGTGCCCCTCGGTGGGGACGTTTAATGAGATAATGATGATAATTTGCAATTGTGTTTCTTTTGTTTATTATTATGCAATAATTTCGATTAAACATTGTTATTGGTAAATCTTTTCGTAATAGGAGAGAGATTAACTGTGAAATGTTTATGTAATATGGGTATGGCAGAAGTTCTCAATAACTACTGTGAAATTATGAATTCCAATATATTATCTATATGACACTGAATTGTTTTGAAGTAAATAATATTTTTAATATTACTTTTATCAGTTTTATGTGAGAAAAATTGTTGGTGGAGTCTGAAATTGATTTTCCAGACGGGAGAGATGGTGAAGGGGAGTCAATTGCCAATCGTGAAGATGACTACAATGAATTAGACTCGGAATCTTCGATTGGATCCGATTCACATGGTAATAGTCATCCAAAATCAGAGGTTCCTGTATGATCTTCAATCACATCTTCTACGGGAATGTTCGGGGGCTTAAAACACGCGATGGACGGTCAAGGGATCGTGTTAGGGCAAAAGGAGGAACATCTGTGTATCTTATACATATAACGGAATACCTTATACCTGGCAAGGAAAGTCACCATTACAGCTACCAGTCTTCGATACCGAGAGATATAATTTCCGATTTCAGACTATTTTGGAAGCATGAAAATTATTTAGAACAATATATAAAAGACAAAACTTTAGAAAAGATGGTTATATCGACTAACATAACATAACTAGAAAAGACTGACAATATTCAAAACTGTTCCTCTGTCTGCACCCAGTTTATGATGGCACAAATCAGAGCTTTTAGTGGAATACCCTAATGTGTAGAAAACCTAAATGCTCAAAGCTTACGACTTACTTAACACACATATGTGCAGAAAAACAGAATTACTTTCTGGAATTACACCAAAAGAAGAAAATTAATCTGTTACCTAACTGTGATTTAAACATAGGATTTACATAAGGAAAAGATTATTTACATACTAAATCCGTAATAGGTTGTCTTCTGACTCTGATTACAGTACGAATTAATTAGGTAAAGTCCATCTTTTGATTGATATTTAAGAAAAACAAATATTTTGTTAGCGTCAGTATACGGAGATTACAAATAAAAATACAATTTTCCAAAATAGAAATGGTTTTTATATTTAAGAATATTTAATATAATTAATAGTAATTAGAATATTTAATATAATTAGCCTCAACAATTGATATTACACGTATTTACTAAGATATGTATTACAAAGAAAATGTTAGAATTGAGAACTCTCGTCATATATATATATATGACATTAAGAAAATCTGTGTTTTCCATTTTTTTTTGTTTATATAGTGGTATATTAAGTAACTGTGCTAAATTTTATCAAAATCGAAGAAGAAAATTTTCTCTGGGTCTCAGGAGGTTAAGTTAGTTACGAATAGGAAGTAAATATATTTATTTATTGTTTGCTATTAAAATTAGCTTAATATCGGATTCAGTTAGTTTAAAATAATAAAGTGTTTTTAAAATAAAAAAATTACGTATATACAAATAAATCACTTCAATACCACCAAAGCGCCTGCAAACTTGGCTAAGCTGCGGTATAGCCGGGGCGACTAGACGTGGGTTGCATCTCAAACTAGCAAAGCGAAGTTTACAAACTGAATAAAATATAGAGCTTTATTTTTTTTTATTTATAAATAAATATCTTTACATATTTAAAAATTATTCCCAAATTGCCGATACTCATAAATATATGTACCGAATAAAAATATAAAACAGAATTCAGTGCATTACTTTTATTTATCATAATCCCACTACCAAATATGTGTGTTATGAACGAGTAAGTAAGTAAATTAATAAACCAATAAGGTTTATATAAAATGAAATCATGACTGTTTAAAGAAGAGGTTGATTTTTATTGGGAATTCTTTCTCAACAAATGAAATACATTTACAATACTTTTATTATTCGAATTATATTTTTTTTTGGTTTATCAATTTCAAATGTTGAACTTATTATGTTATGGTTTTTGAGTTTGTTGTTCATTGGGTTGTTTTTAAGCCTTAAGTGAATAAATAGATTTTGGCCTTCTGTAGCCAAATAAAAAAAAACGGAATCCTTATAGATTCGTTATTCGTCATCTTTCCTGCTTGCGAAAACAGAATATTATTTTTACACTGCTGTAGATACATCTCTCTATCCATACTTATATAATGCGAAAAGTCCATATAAAATTTATCCCTCCCTTTTTAGGGTTCCGTAGCCAAATGGCAAAAAACGGAACCCTTATAGATTCGTCAAGTCTGTCTGTCTCTCTGTCTGTATGTTCGTCCGTATGTCACACCCTTTTTGTCACAACTTTGTAAATATAATTATGTATTCTGTGAATCGATATAAGGTTTTGACAAGGAACTTGAAAAAAAAATTTGGGGTTCCCCATACATTGAAATTTTTTTTTTATCGTACCTACACGTGAGGGTAAAACATTTTTTTTAGAAAAATATTAACATTTGGACTATGATTTCAATCTAAAGCTTTCCCTTCTAACCGTTCACCATTCTCTTAACAAGGCAGAACCAAGCTTACTCTTAGCCATGGAGTTGTCGCGACTGAACGTGACTTGCATGCCTAATGGTATTCAGTGGATTGAATAAAAGTATTGTTCGAGAACAAATAGAATGCAGAACGAACATAGGAGGTGAGTGAAAATACAATACCTTTCAAACCAAGAACAGTTGTCCCCTCAGTCAAATTGAATAAGTTTCAGCAGTGCATTGTTACTGGGCGTACCGCAGAGGATTGCGTTTAAGTATGCTCGGATAAAAATCTTTAGGATATGCGTTATATACAAGCGGGTCTGGTATCTATCTGATTGTGTCCCTAGTGCATTTTATCGCTTATATTTATACTTTTATACATTTCTACGAAGTTTATTGTAAGGACGTTTCATACTCATGAGTAAAATCTTAAGTTATATTAGAATGATTGTAAGTGTTCTTAATCAATACGATAGTTTGTCGCTATTACACCTATTTATGTTTCATAACGTTATTGTTTTAAGTGGGTTTGTATAATGTTAAATACTGGTAATGGTGATGGAGAATAACTAATTTTATTCTTTATTCAACTTCTTTTGATAAACAAATGAAATCCAAAGTGTTAACTTTGCAACAATGTCATCTTCTGTGCAACCGGTTTTGCCCAATTTCGCTATCAATAGTTAATAAGAGGCGCTAGTCTGCATCAATAGTTTTAATCAAATATTTTACCAACGTTGTATATTTACTTTTGCCTTTTCATTAGCTTTTTCTGAAAGGATTGTGGAATAGCAATTCATAATATCGTTAAAAATTGATAGAAAAGGTTCTTATAAGTACCTAGCCTTGTCCTAAAGTAAGACCCATTTATACCCAACTATCGAAGCAGGTTATGTTTTTTCAAGCGTATGCATGTTCTTAATTAAAAGTTATGATTCGTTTATTCTCAATTATTCCCTCCAGAGCCGGATCTACCTACTACAGAGGCGGCAGCCCAGGGCCCCTTGTGGCCCCAGAATCCGCTAAAATAATAGGTGATAATTTGAATTTAAAATAAATGGTTTCTGAAAAGTTGTTTTACGGGCGATATTTTTACGTGATAACATCATAAAAAACATGGATGAAAATTTTGGATACTTAATTAAGTTAAAAGAAAATACGTATAAAGGATATTTTTGAGACAACATAAGGTTCCTGAAGGTACAAGCTACCTTATCTCCGCTCTACCTTTCCCTCTCTATTTTTAAAGATCGGTAACGCAATCGATTTTCTTGTGGAGTTACGAGTATCCATAGGTGCGGGGGTCATTTTACTTCAGATGAACAGTCTGTTCTTATGAAATAAATAAAGTTTTTTTTTAAACAGTGACAACCATACAAGTGCATAAGTTTTATTGTCACCTAAGTAAATGACCCACTAGGAAATGAAATGTACTATGTAAGAGGCTCAATAATGAGTTACGAGTAAAGTTTCTCAGCAAAATAGCTCGTTACATGTATAATGTACAGTGATGTGCACTTTCGCCGTCATTAGACCCAGCGGCGTTGTTTGCAATTAACAAGCTAACTTTACAGGTCACAGGACTAACAGGTGAAACTGGTTTCATTAGCGGTTGAACTTTAATACTTAAACTGGGGTCGATGTTTTTTTTTCTTCAAACGTTGTAAGCTTCGTGTTTTATCATTTGTTCATTCGTTTACAATTTTGGAATATTGCTGTTTTACTGGAGATAATAGATGGAACATAAATTTACATACTTAGATATGATGTAAAAACCGTTGGTAAAGGAAAACGGCGTATTTGTCACTTAGAGATCTACACTCAACGCTCACACCACAAGCCTACTGAATACTAGGCGCCGATGTTTCCGATGACTATTTTCCTCAGGTTAAACGTGAACGTTAAAATGACGAGAGCATAATTGGTTAAGAGCGTGCGGACGCAAACCCGCATGACAGGAAAAAGGCCCTAAATAATAATTATCTTCGCTAAACTAGAGCTTACTGGAAGTGAGCACGTTCGGTGGGTTGAGGATTGCGTACCTAAATGTAGCAACTGTCGGAATGTATGTGTGTCTGTAATCGGATGGAATGAAAAAATTCATGTGGATTCCATCGCACTTAGGAGGGCATGTTAATCGTTTGGTCCCGGCTCTATATTAATATAGTCAATGATTGCAGTCTTTGGATTGTAATCATGACTATCTTAAGATTGTAATCATTAACAACCACCTAACTGCATTTGACCCAGTGGTCGTTAACCCACCTACAGATCCCATAATTATTTATTACATTTTTACTGAACTCAACACAAAAAAGGACATTAGAAATATATTTACATTTTTAACAAGTACAATGGGAGGCCTTATAGCACATGTCATTTTGGTGCAACTAAAACAAACTTACGTAAACAGAAAAATATAAATACATACTATAACGTGGCCTAAAAAAGGATTTTGATAAATCCAACTATAAGAGAATGAAAGCTATACCAAATCAATTACAATAGTTCTTAATGCGAACGAAGCCGATGGCAAAAGCTAGTCGAAAATAATTATGACAAACATATTTAACCAAGATACTTGTGATTTTACTTTGTTATTTATAATAAAACTTTGAAAAGCTTTTTGTATAATTTGATTCTAGTCTAATCCAATTAAGTCAAATAACAAATTAGTGACTCCAACTTCAAGAAAAAGTTTACTTGTCGTATCAAATTACGAGTGTGAAGGAGGGAATTCGAGAATTAAAGAAATATTTTCTTGTTGGAAATAAATCTTAAGTCAAAAGTCTAGGGTCAATGTATTTGAAACACACAGACCAATACGAACAGACATGTTCATGCACAAATATTTATACTGCCCGGGGATCTATCCGGAACCCTTGTTGTAATAGCCGATTCCATTAAATCAGATGGTTCGTAATATAGGCCGTTGCATGTACCTCAAAGTTTTGAAAACACAAAACTTAATCTTTGAAAGATGGGAAAATCTACAATCAAAAAGTCAACTTAAGACTGTATTGCCTTTTTTATACAGTTAGAAAATTAAAAACGATAAAATTAACGATAATAATACAAGCTAGTGATTAATTACACAACTCATCACCGCAAAGAAAAAAATTAAGACAAAAAACCTTTTTAAAAACAAGAGTTATTTAATGTTTATACTTTTTTGAGTTACTCTCAGCAATCCCTTTAATTTGATACCTATTATGTAGGAATGCATAAAAAATATTGGTCCGCCATATTGGACTTAGAATGACATCACTCAGTTCACCATGCATTATCATCCAAACTGATCGTGTATGCAAAATTTCAGCTCAATCGGTTCAAAATATCTGTTTCAAAATTAATTTTCAAGTTTTAGAAGTCCGCCGTATTGGATTAAAAGTGACGTCACATTGTTTTTCGAGTTACTCTCAGCAAGCCCATTAATTTGATACCCATATTGGAGGAATGCATTAAAAATGATTGGTCCGCCGGTATGCCGCCATGTTGGATTTAGAATGACGTCATACTATTATTAATGACTTGTCATCTGAACTGAACGTGTCTACCAAATGTCAGCTCAATTGGTTAAGGTTAACAAACATAAATTCCAAGTTATAATTAACTAATACATATACATAAATTCCAAGTTATAATTAGCTTGTTAAAAAACAATACATGCAGTCCTAGTACTTTTACATACGGTCGTATAAAAAAGATTTTTGACCTCAGAACGTTTGAAATAATTGCTTACTCTTTTAACTAAACCTAGATTTTTAAAATATATCCAGCTGATAAGGGTATATCACTTATGCCTTAACCTATGCTTATGAATTATAAAGTTTTGTCTACTATCCATTAAGAGCATCGGTGGCTTATTGGTGTAAACTGTTGCCTTCTGGGTGCAGCTTCAAATCCCGCCATGTACCAATGTCTTTCCGAATCCTCATTCGGTAAAGGAAAACACCGCAAGGAAACCGACGCACGCCTACGAATAAATTCAAAAGATGCGTGAAGTCGGCCAATCCGCACCGAGCCCGCGTGGAAAACTAAGGCCTATACACCCTATGCGGGTAGATTCGTGCCCTTCGGTGGGGTCGTATAGCAGGAAAAAATACGTATTGTAGGAAAAGCTGATGATGTTTACTGTCTATTTTGATTCCGAGGTCGCGGGTTGGACCACGTTTAAGACATGTTTTAATCAGTGTATTATTAAATAGATGAGCGTTTTCTAGTGTATGGTGTGCAGAAAAAGTTTAAAACCTGACTGAATAGCAAGCTTTGCTCGGGGTTTCTCTTAGGGATATGATTAGAAATTATTTAATCAGTAAGAAAACTAAAGTTACCTGCTTAACCGATGGCCGTTACAACAGACGTAGAGCGTAGGACGCCCTCTAGCCCGAAGGACCGGGATATGGGGTGCAAAACGGGGGAAACCTATGACCAGTAGTGGACTGCAATCATCATCACCAGCTCATTTAACTTCCCCACCGAGGTGCACGAGCTTACCCGTATAGGGTGATTAGGCCTTAGTCGTCCCCGGCCCAGTGCGGATTGGAAGTCTTCACACACAACCTTCGAATCTCTTCGCAGTCGTGCATGAAGGTTTCCTCACGATGTTTTCCTTCACCGTAAGAGCATCGGATAACGTACATATATTTTCGAAAATTCGAAAACACATTGGTACGTGTCGGGATTTGAACCTCAGCCTCCCGGTAGGAAGGCGACAGTCCACACCATTGAGCCACCGACGCTCTCATATAGTCGTATACACGAACTTATTTAAAATTTTAAATCTTACACATGTTTTATCAAAATCAATACGCGTACCTATATTATCTGCAGAATAAACTGAATGCCGACAGACATCCCCGGTGCTTCAAAGTAAAATTCCTCTGTAGCAATTTAAACTTTGCCGAAGTCGCACAGTCACCTCCTGTGGGGAGGAAACTTAAATCGACTCGTTTATAGATGGTTCACGAACGATTACCCCTATATTGGCATTTCAGTAGACCATCTAAGGGATCATCTTGCGTAGTATATACCTAAGTCATAACTAGTTTAGTATCACAAGCATGACATCATTGTATCTTCCTTGTGCAATGCATTTCACTTACTTATTAACGTAACATAAAATTTCACACTTAGAAGTAAATATTTAAGTATACATTATACAGGACTGCTAAATTATTCGTTTATACTATATTTTTGTTACCTATGGATATCCTATTAAATGAGACTTAATGAAAGTATCTTTTGAATGAAAGGGATTGCATTCCACTATATTTGGTTGTTTAATATCGCCAGTATTCTTTTATATAGGCCATTAAAGCTACTTTCTTTGTTGCTCCGTTAACACGCTTTTAAGCAGGAATAATATCCTTTAAGGTGGAGAGAAATCAGAAGGACTTACTTATGTACTCCTACTTTACATAGACTCAGCAGTGGGTGATTGTGCATAGCTGGTGGATGACTATCGCGGAATAATAATAAAATCTAATGTTTGTGGTCAGTTCAACATCATCAGCTCATTAAATGTCCCACTCGACTTCCAAAAACTAGTTATTAAATGTATTTTTTTTTTTTATTTAAATACATTACAGACAAGTTTATGCATTTTAAGCATGTTATATTAAGCTTATTTTTTGTGACGGTTGATTTGGACTTTGCTGGAGTAGATAGACAATGAGGACGACCTCAATGTTACAACGACCTATAAAAGGAACAATCCATACTCATTATCATAAATGTATGTCAATTATGTATGTGATAGTGTGTCTGTTTGTCCGTCTTTCAGGCAAAACGGAAACTAACGTGATATTTAAATCAATTATCAATTAAAGAGATGGACAGACATAGAATACGTTTTGTCTAATTATAACCATATACCTACCAATATTGATTGATAAACATTTTAAAACCAAAGGATTACGATTATTAAACCATTTTATCAACCGCAACATTTAATACCTATAGTTGTTTCAAAAAGTTATGCATAGATAAAGGTATAAGCGTGACATTTCAATTATGTGGTCATTTGGATGAAGCGTTTTTTTGGGAAAGTCCAATTATGATATCTTAGAATTGTGATAAGTACTTCTGCGAGCATTACCAATGTTAACGGAGTCATTATTTTACCAAAGATTCTATTAAGAAGTCCATCGATACAATAGCAGAAAAAGAATTGTAGGTAAGCATAGATAATAGTTTTAAAGGTAAAACTAATATCTACTAATAGAATCATAACAATAACAACAAGTGTATTACCTAGAAGAGGCAACGGATTTTGAAAATCCAGACGTAGACATTATATAAAACAATATTGAATCAAGACTGTATCTAAAACCAATATCAACGATTTATTGCAGCATGAATGACTGTTGCGCCAATCTAGTATTATTCTGAAACTTATAATAATACCATTTTGTAAAGGGAAACTAAATGCTTTGTTACGCCAGATGTTTTCCAGAGAAGAATGGCTCGCCGGCATAGATTTGCTATCAAATATTTGTAAGGCGTTATGGAAACGGGTTTAATAAAACTTTTTAGCTTTAATACTATGATGTTTTCAGATGGCGACGAAATTTTTATTTAAGCTGTTAACCTACAGGAATCCAGACACAATAGAAAGTTTGATAGTTTGTGACGTTTTGAGGCGTATCTGACTGTATAAAGGTTAAAGATATTTTTGGCAAATGAGAAAATGGAACAAAAAAGTTTTGTTTTGCACCTAAAAGGTGATTCAGAGATGTCATTAGTGCTTTATCTTGGGTCTGGGGGCACCGCAGTGCCCCCGCCAAGTCGAGCGCGAAGCAAACACTGCCGTACCATCCTTTACAGGATCCATTTCGCCGGATTTTCAGGCACCAATTTGAAACCTTTGGATAATACCAGAGCGCTGAAATTTTCGTCATCTAGTAAGATGTAATAACATACTTTAAATCCAAAATTTGAAGTCTGTTGGTTATTTAGTTCCGACGTTAAGGCGAAAGCAAAGTTTCGCATTTTCGACAGATAGACACTCACTCACTCACTCATGATCATCAAAATAGAACTAGTACTTCCCATTAACTCAGAGAGTTGAAATTTGGTATAGAGTTAGGGTTTAATGGCTACATAAAGAGAAAACTATAAAAACTTGGATAAAAGAAGATCTGGAGCACCTGGTGATCCTGCTTAGATAACAAAAGAGCCCAGCCAAACTATAAGAGATCGACATACCACCTTTAAACAATATATATTCAACATGGTGGGCCGCTTCATCTACTGTCAAAAATCGGGGGGCACGGTAGTGTCCCCGCCAAGTCGAGCATGCTAGACCAATACAAACAGACATGTTCATGCTCACAAATATTTGTAGCTACTGCACGGGGATCGAACCCGGAACCCTTGGTGTAGTAGCCAACGTCTCAACCATTACACCCAATGGGTCGTCCAATATTCCTTTCAAATTTCTACAAAAAGAAGTGAAATCCCACCAAAAACATTCTGTAAAAAATCTAGCCACGTCTCGACGGAGCTTAAAGATTATCTATAAAAAGTAATTAAATCAAGACAAAGACGTGCCAAGTCTAAGGTTACTTACTACGATTACTTTATTATTATGGTTAATGTTGTGTGACTTGGCCGTTGAACATTCTTTATACGTTAGTGGCTTTATCGAACCTACAATCGACGGGTTATTGAATCACCGTTTTTCAAGTGGCTTTGTATCGTCAATGGGTAGCGATTCTGGCGACAGAATAGTGCAATGTTGTCATGGAGCACCTGGTTTTGTATCCTTGTATACTCTTCAACGGCCAAGTCAGGCTACTATATCATCATAGCGTTCCTATTGTTAAAATAATAAAAAAACAATCATTAATACGTATATTTAGGATAAAAATCCAATACCCGTTGTATTGGACTTTTTAAAACAAAGCAACAAATATTACATGAAAAGTAGGTAAATGTAATTTCTCTGTTATGTGGCATGCGGCTCAATAAACCTCGTGAACTCTTACTATTGTTCCACTTTACGTAAATTCGTCGGGAAAATGTTTTAGCGCCTTCCTGCTGCGTCTTTTATCCTTTACACCCATTTAGGTTAAACGTACACGTTTCTAATACAATGTTAACCTTGCCATGGAAAACTTACCTCTATATCTAGACGTGTAGAGTTTAAACATATTATAAGGAATACGTATGGTGTTGTACATGCAAATGCGTAAAAGCGCGGAAGTAAATCAGCGGCGAACTTGGTTTGACTTTTAGTATGTTTGAAGGCTGTTCCAAGAAACATCGTCGCTATTCCTGTTTTAGGTCGCGCACTTACATAAAACTAAAGTATTTATTTGTTTGAACGTTCTTGTCTCACGGATAACTGCTATGAATTTAAAACAAAATTATGTGTCAGACATTAAAGATTTTGTGAATAAGGAAAACTGAATATAAAAATGAAAATAAATAATGCAATAACGGAAAAACAATATTTTGTTAGCTTCCCTTGTAAACTGTGTTTAATAATATAAACTTATAATCAATACGACCACCATGGTAAAGTAATGGGACACGCTTACAAATTAATGTGTTTGCAATTTATTAAATGAATATTTGATAAAGTGAAAATATATAATTTTCCTTTACAGATACCAGTTATTAAAGTGGTATCCTTTTCCAGTTCAAATTTACTTCTACTCATTAATTAATTTTATTCTTTATGATAAATGAATTCGGATTCGAACAAAAGCAACTTTAAAAATTTTATAAAATTAATAGCAGCCAAGTGCGAGTCGGACTCGCCCATAAAAGGTTCCGTAGCAGCAAGTAACATAATAAAAATTAATTTTCTTTTTCTTAACACCTACCTGTGTTTTAGTAAATAGTGGAAGGTCCACTTATGTTATGACGTTGAGTTTCAGTTCAATGTGTGGCCCTTCAAAAACTACATTATTTTTTTTATCAACAATTTTTACACAACAGATGTGGAAGCGATTTTGATTTGATTGTATTTATTACCGAACCAAAATATTCTAGATATGGAACAAAGACTCCCGTAAATCACGTTATGCAATTAAGATAACGGGGGTGAACAATGTTTAATTTAAAGAAAACTTTAACGTTATAAATCTAATTATGATCCTGTCACAGTTGATCCGAAAAGTATGAAAATAAGAACGTGGTCACAATATAGGTATTTAAATTTCAGTAACTTCAAAAAATATTCAAGCATCGTAAAATTAATTCATAACTTTTTTAAATAACAACAGTGTTTATATTATTTATTATTTTAGATAATAATATTTATATTATGTGATTATAAATTATATAATAGGCACAAATATACACAGTGTGATTTAAGACTATAGCGTAAACTTGTACTAATATTTACTTAAGATGTTAATAATCGCAAAATGTGCTGGTAAGCGCATATCTCAACAATGCCTGGAACAATTTTACCAATTCATTTTTAAAATCTTGATTGAAGTCCAAGGATGGTTTATACGAATAGGAATAGTAAAATGTGTTATAAGTAGATAACTCAACAACGCCTGGACAATTATAAATAGCAAAAAGTGTAAGTAACAGACTCATGTTTTTCCATAACTATATATAGTGTCGCATACTGTACAGGTTGATTGTGCTATTCAAAATGAATAATGTCACTACAGCACGTACCTATCATAATCTATGTCATTACAAGAACATTACCATTTTTGACAGAGCGAAGTCTGTCCGATCCGATGGTATTGAATAAAAAAATAATGAAACAATAATTGAAATTGATTTATACTACTGTATTTTCATTGATACTGTGCTTATAAAATATTAATAACGAACAATGAAGGAGAAGTTCGTCCCTCGCCGAGACAAATGTTGTATTAATGAGTGCGTCCGTGCAGGCTTACTCTTATGTAGATAATCTGCAGAAACAGAGAAAAACCCTGAATTATGTTAATCATGTTTAATGAATTACACTATTACTTATTACTAGCGAGGATATTTTGATCTTTCTAACCTACTTTCCTATATTATAAATGTGACGAGTTTGTTTGACACTTGGCACCGACATCAAAATTATGAAAGAGATATTTAACCACTTCTATTTACCCAGCAAAAAAAATATTTTTGGCTTTTTAGTTTAAAGTTGGCATTTTATGTTAAAAAAATATTTTTTTTCAATTTTGAGTGATTTGTATTTAAAATAATAACTGGAATAATAATAATACTCTCGTGATGTAGTAGTTGCTGAAAATAAATATAATGATAAATAAATATTCACTGACATTCATTCATGGCAATAGAAATTTGTACTTATTAATGTTTTCACCTTGCATGAGTTATAACTTAAAAAGAATATCCCCTCAATTTTCGCTTGAAATGCATGTGACAAACGTAGTTATTGTTGAAGTTTTATTGGAACGGGTGAGTTTGTTTAATTTTAAGCTTCACTAAAAGGGATTAAGCCGCAGAAACAATATAATACATAGTATATATTATTAAATTTGTGATAATAATGACAAGGAAATATTGATGTATAGCTAACACCGTCAAAAACAAGTGACATCACTTTTAATAACATAGTACCTTTATGTTCAATTAATCAAATTTCAATGTATTGTGACTTAACATTATAAAAAAAATTAGTTCCTGAAGAGTATAAAAACAATCTATGACTTCTGTATACTCTAATACCACCGGAAAGCTTATAATTTCTTAACAATAATTAATTATTGAGTCCCGTTACATTTTTAAACAATAAAATCGATCAATGCAATCCATACTAATATTATAAATGAAAAGTATCTCTGTCTGTCTGTCTGTTTGTTACGCTTTTACGCCTAAACAGCTGAACGGATTTTATTCAAACTTGGTATGTTGATAGAAGGTAACCTAGAATAGGTTTTAGGCTACTTTTTGGTCTGTTTTCACCCCCCACTTACCTAAAATGGAGGTTGGAAGTTAATTTGGAACATTCCGCAATTTTGTAGAACGACGCTGAAATTTGGTATGCGGACTACTTGTCAGGAACGAAAAAATATGGCAAAGTATGCCTTTTTTTAAAAAATCACCCCTAACCTTCAAATAGGGGAGTATCATATCCGACTTTTCGCAGTTTTTAAGGTAGATTTTATTGAAACTTAGTATGTTAATAGATGGTAACTAGAGTAGGTTTAGGCTACTTTTTGTCCGTTTAACCCCTCACGTCCCTAAAATGGGGGTTGGAAATTTGTATGGAACATTCCGCAATTTTGTAGTACGACGCTGAAATTTGGTATGCGGACTACTTGTCAGAAACGAAAAAATATAGCATTTTTTTAAAAAACCAAAATAGGGGAGGAAGTATCATATCCAATTGTTCGCAGTTTTTAAGGAAGATAGCTAAAAATTGGTATGAGGGCTGTAGGTCACAAACAATAAATCTTTCATTTTTCTTTTTCGGAAATCGGTCCCAAAAGCCTTTAAAGAGAGGGGAAGAGGGGGATACACCGGACATACCGAACTTTTTTCAGTATATATATAGTTTTTAGTTTACTTTAGAGTTAGGGGAAGGGGATTCCTAAGTATAGTGATATATATGTATTTATTTTTTGGGAAATGGACTTCAAAACTTTTTAAAGTCGGCGGGGGATTCCTATGTATAGTGATGTATATATATAAAACTATACATAGGAATCCCCCACACTTTAAAGCTTTTGGGATTATATATTATATATATATATATATATATAATTAATCCCAAAAGCCTTTAAAGAGAGGGGAAGAGGGGATACACCGGACATACCGAACTTTTTTCAGTATATATATAGTTTTTAGTTTATTTTAGAGTTAGGGGAGGGGATTCCTAAGTATAGTGATATATATGTATTTATTTTTTGGGAAATCTTTTGGGATGAAATTTTTTGGGACTTCAAAACTTTTTAAAGTCGGCGGGGGATTCCTATGTATAGTGATGTATATATATAAACTATACATAGGAATCCCCACACACCTTTAAAGGTTTTGGGGTCTATGTCTGAATATATTTATTTCTGAATAATTTACCCCAAAACCTTTTAAATTGGGGGGAGGGGAAGACGGTGGGGATCCTCTGTATAGTGATATATATGTATACATAATTTATTTTTTCTATTTGCAAACAATTTACAAGGTAGAAAGCTAAAAATAAGTATGATAGCTATTTATCACGAACAATAAATCTTGCAAGAAGAAGAAGCAGTGTTGCAGTGTTAAAATTATTTTGTTTTCGTTACCAGGAAAGTGGAGCCATGTTATCCCGAATTTAACGCGAGCGAAGCCGCGGGCCAAAGCTTGTTTAATATAAATGTGTCTTTGTACCATTTCGATAATCATAATCCGAATTAAACATATTCTTGTGAAAATTATTATGAACCAAGTCAACGCATACTGGCGATACTTGATCTGAGTTTTTTATAGGACTTGCTCTCTCTCCTAGACACATTTAATATATATTTTTTAAAAGCAAATCCTTTTGTGTTAAGTCTTTTGATAGTGTCAATTCACAATATGCGGTAGCCTCTATACTAACAGTAATCTACCGGCGGTCCAGTACCTACAGGCCATCGAGAATGACGTTTAATTTTGTTCACCGATGATTGATGGCAGGGTGTCCGTTCATTTTCATACCTTTGTGCACATCCGAGCTCACCTTTGTAACAACACTGTCTAACAATGTGTATACTTTTTTACCATAGAAACAATTTTTATTTGGTTGACCACTGGAATGCGAGGTATTACATTTTCTAAACTTCACTCAGACTCTTTGAATAATTATATACCTACAATGTTTATGTAAAAGCCTTTTGAATAATTAAATACGTTTGTCAGGTTGCTTTTATAATAATATTTAGGCAAGGTATTAGGATCCTATGATTATGCAGCCTATAGTAATTATTAGCATGTACTTAATTTATGCATGTTTGTTTAATTACCTACCCACAATCTATGATGCGTGGTCGAGCCTGACCTTTGTTTTTGTTATCTAATATTTGTTTAATTAAAGTTCAGCAAATGTTTACCTTTCATTAATTTGCTTATTGTAGTATATATTATTTCAGTGTAGTATATGCCTTGTTTAGTAATTAAAATTATAATGGACAATTTTTTTGTTACATGTCAACTATTTTGAAAGTTTTATTTGACGCAATTTTTTATAAATTAAATATTTTATTATACTAAAATAATTAGCAAAAAAATAAATAGTAATGACAAATGCAGTGCAATCAGAATATTCTTCAACTGTGTTCAACCTAAAAAACATTAAATTACAGGATACAAATTTAATCTCATAAAATCTATAGAGATCGCCATCTTTGGGTTGAATTCATATAATAAGCAATAGTTGTATGGCTAATTCGAAAAATTATGATGCTTTCCTATGCTTCCTAACTTTTTATGGCCTGTTCTGTACAATAAGATCAAAAATATTTTATATTATGTACAATATTCAATAATTTGTTAACAAAATGATAAGAAAAATTATTGTTACTGACATAACATAACACATGCCAGACCAACATATCAAGTTTTTAATAACCAATATGCGGGCTCGTCAATCATACTCGAATCTCAAATCAATGTTGTTTGAAACGTTTGTGGTACAATTACATGTTGACTTACTTTAAATTTAGTTCATAATATATAATAATACTGTTGTTTTCATACGGGCATATATCCGATGAAGACAGACCTTGAGCATAGCTTGCTTCATCATCAGCTCATTAAACGTCCCCACCGAGGGGCACGAGCTTACCCGTATAGGGTGATTAGGCCTTAGTCGTCCACGCTTGCTTCGTTAAGTATATTTATTTCAGTGATTATTTTATAGAATCACTAAAAATTTAAAAAAAAAAAAAAAATTTAACAACAAAATACACTTCATCTTGTTATAAATACAATACGATTGTTTGGCACCGACATCTAATTTTGATGTCGAAGAAAGAAAGAAAGAAAAAAATAATAATTTAACCATTTCTACCTGGATAAGATTTTATTTTTAGCTTTTTAGTTTGAAGTCAGTATTTTTTGTTAAAAATATTTTCCTAAAATAATAGAAGTCATGTCCAAATCTGTCCAGCCATTTCAGTTATTACCCGGAACAAACAGACAGGCAGACAAAAATTTTAAATATATAATTACGTTGTAGGTATCGTATATATATTCTGAAGCATGGTTATTTCATTTCAATATAACAAACAGACACTACAATATATAATATATATATATATTAATATATAATATATATATATATATTATATATATATATATATATATATATATTATATATATATTATTGTATCTAACAGATTTTTTTAACACATAAGTATTTATTATGTTGTTTACAAAATATTATTTTGCTGTTTAATTTAACGACAACTTTCTCACTAGGCTGGCACTGGTTACGGCAACAAATCTCGTTTAACATGCACTAATCTCTTTATACGAGCCCCTGTAAGCCGCGTAAATTGGACTACAATGGTAAAACTTTGTCTTAAGCCTCTTGGATGCAGCTTATGCAGTAATAAGGAAGCATAGTCAAATGGGATTCGCGTACCGTATACTTTAAAATAACACTAGTATGGTAATTTTATAGCAAACTAGTACGAGAAGACAAAGAATTGTAAAAAACTTTTAGGATTTTGCGCAATATGAGTATAAAATAGATGTGTGTAAAAGTTTCCTTGTTAAAACACAAAGAAATTTTAAATTGTTGCATAGAATAGTAGATTATACGACACTAGTTGATTACCTCTGCTAAATATTACTGTCGTCTAAAAGAATAATTATCACCGGACATTTTGGTTCTGGTGATATCCAAGTATTATGTAAAACAAGGTTGATTTAACAATAGTTTGTGCCCGCTGCTTTATTCGTACGTGTCTAGTTCAATAGTTTTATCTGCCACTTATAATTTGGCCATACTCCTAGTGTAATAAGGATTACTGGTATTAACACCTCCGAGTGCAAGTGAAGCACGTTTCGCCAATAAATGAGTTCGAACTGATGCTTGTGTTTATCGATTGAACTTATAGTAATATGATATTTAACGTTAATATAATCTTTGTTACTTTATTTAAAATAGCTCATTTATAAACCATGCTTAGGCTAGTATTAAATTACAATTACGCCTTTCTCAGCCTCCCTGTTTGGGAAAGCAGCAAATTTAACTGTCATTTTGGGATTATTTAGTTATTTTTATTAGCAGTGTATATTATACACGGGTAAATTTTTTCATTATAATAACATCGGATAAATTATGTACATATTTAAAAACAAATTAAAATCACAAAGACAATTTAAACCTTTGTTTACTGTAGTTTAAAATTATGTACTATTAATATAAAAAAAACAATTACACGACATAATATTTACAATCCATAAACCTTTTGAGGATAAAATCTTTTTCAAAGTTTTCATAACTTTTGTACTCAAGGTACCTACTTATCACAGAATAAATACCTAACCTTTTAATAATGTACTAATAGATTCATTTAAGTCAATGTGCAAAGGTACCCCCTGGACTATCTCACTGGGCTGTTTTATATGACACGGCCGGTATTATTAGTTTCATAAGATTAAGGAATTGCATTTGAGAGATGCCTCAGATTTATTAGACAAAATGTATATACCTTTATAAAATAATAGAATCAATTAGTCTATTCTGCTTAGTTTTAGTTACCTATTCTATATTGATTATGAATTACGATCGGTTCAAAATATTTTCCTATAACTGGTGTCCTTTATAAGTATCATCTAAAAAAATAAAGTACGCATATTCAGAACAATATATTAGTAAATACTATTACTACTATTTACTTTAATCAATTTTTACACCGTAATTAAAAAATCAAATCGCGTACACATATAGCTCCTGCAAACATTTTCACCCTAAACCCCCAAAGTCTGCATTACTATTCTCGGGCGTACAAGACTCACGTTCTTTTTATACTTTTAAACCGCTAAAATATTGTTTCTGCTCTACGCGATACCGCTAACGTAGCATGCCGTAGAACTTACTGAATATTGCCCTGGAAGGAATAATAAAATAATTTAAACATGACAATACACGTAAATGAAGAACCATCAAAAAAAATTATATTTTTTATGCTTTTATGGACCGTTAACTCAATGATTTAATGAAGTTTTATGAATACCGTATCCAATAGTAAAGCGTCGGTGGCTCATTAGTGGTAACAGCAGTTGCCTTCCGATCTGAAGGGTGTAGGTTCAAATCCTGCCACGTATCGAATTTTCGAAATGATATGTACGTTTATCCGACGCTCTTACGGTGAAGGAAAACATCGTTAGAAAACCTACGGACGCCTGTGAAGAAATTTAAAGGTTTTGCCTGAAGTCGGCCAATCCGCAATGGGCCCGCGTGGATGACTAAGGCCTATATATACGCCCTTTAGGGGTAGGCTCGTGCCCCTCATAATCGGTGGCAACGATGTTTAATGAGATGATGATGATATCATATTAATCAATCAGCACATTATATTAGTGTGAATGAAATTAGATACATAATTTTTAATAAGGATACAGGTGCCATATGCATGAAGTTGTTTTATATTTTAAAATCCGGATTTTTTGTACAGATTTGTTGTTGAAGTTAGGTAGGGATATATAGTGTTTTGAAGAATGCTGTACCTAACCTTTTTCTTGCACTGTTACGAGTATTGCGTAAGCGGATAGAGCTTTAAGATTTTATTGAGTTTATTATACAGGAATGGTCCAGTGAATAACTTCTTTTTGAGAGGGCAGTATTCAATAATTTGTTTTGAAAAACTTTGTTCTTTCGTCTTTTCCTTAGTTTCTGGGATCGAAAATTGTGACTGAGTGTTGTTTTGTGGTGTATGTATCCGAACATAAAGATATTAGGATGAGTTTCGATGAGTACTTCAGTTCCAGATCAGCCTGAACCTCAATTAAGACGTTCTCACAGAACCAGGAAGGCACCCCAACGATTGAATTTATAAAGGAGGAGATGATGTGGTGTATGTATCCGAACATAAAGAATTAGGATGAGTTGAATTGGTATCTCCTGGCGTTTGTCTTTACTAGTACCTGAAAAAGGAAATATTATGCCTACGTACTTACCTGAACCTGAGAAGTCAACACTTCCAACCTTACCTGAACCAACATACTTACCTGTTCCAGAAATTGAGCCTACAGCACCACCATTGGAAGTGCCAGCGAGTACTTCAGTTCCAGATCAGCCTGAACCTAAATTAAGACGTTCAACCAGGAAGGCACCCCAATGATTGAATTTATAAAGGAGGAGATGATGTGGTGTATGTATCCGAACATAAAGATATTAGGATGAGTTTCGATTGTGTATCCGAAGGCTTAAGAATGACAGATAGAAGATGGCATTCGTTTCATTCGGGTTTGAGTGCATCACGTACAATTAATTAATAATTTGTTATAATGTGAATTTCAAAATACACGAATATCATTCCAAGCTTTTATTCACTTCCAATATACATATATATATATATATATATATCACAAATGTGTGCTACACTGTGAGTATAGTATATTTATATACATTTATTAATATTATATAATCTATACATGTAAATAACATTGGAGTGGCTGTTTGTAATATTAAAATAACCGTTTATTTATACATGCATATGATATACAGAGAATACAATATACCATTTTTTTTTAAATTTTTGCTGCCTGTGTGTTTGTTCCGAGTAATCTCTGTTATGGCGGACAGATACGGACGGCACTTTTTAGCAGGTCGCTGATATAATAAAAAAAATAAGGTTCTTTTATTTTTGAAAAACCTATTTTAAAAATTAAGTAATGTTGATCCGCGCGATTTTAGGTTATGTTTTACTGCATGAGAATAACTTATACCGCGGGTAATACTGCAAGGCACAACTACTAACTAATATAATATATTATTCCTTCTCCAAACTAAAGTAATGATGACATTTAAAATAAATAATATGTTTGACCCTAACAACTTCAATAATTGAGAGGTTTGGACCTTAACCATTGCTCTGATGTAGCAGGTAAATATGGCTCGGATTTAAAAAGTTAATCGAAAAATAATGTGCTTTTTATTGTACTACATTTTTTTGGACTATAATTTGATTTCGGTTATTTTGCAACGATTAGTTTTGGAAAACTACAATGGTTTAAGGTTTGGCTTAATTCGATGACTAATAAATATAAAATCGACTCTACGGGTGTACGAGTATTTAAAATGGGTTCTACCTCGCATTTATTACTATATTATTTACTTGAAGTGAAATACGCGCATGTTTTTTCCTTGTTTGGGCAAACCCAGTCTGAGCAAAACTAGAAGCAGTAATAGTAAAAGGTTCTCATTCTAAAAGTGGCTTGATTTGAATCGCCATAAATATTTTATTTATGATGTCAAAAACAACGGGTGTTATAAGTTTTACGTGTCTGTGTGTGTGTGTTTGTCCGTTGGATCGTAACTCTGGAACGGATGAATCGATTTTAATTTTGTTTTTATTTTTTGCTTGAAAGGTAAATATGGCGAGAGTGTTCTTAGCTCTCTTGGATGAAAATTGGTCCAAGACGGCCGCCGCTACAAAATGGAGGATAACATATTTCGCACAACATTCTCACTATGGGTAACTTGATTAGTAAATTAAGTTAGTAAGTAGGCTGTGACAAATTCCAAACCAAGATGGCCGCTAGCGTTAATTAACAAATTTCATGTATCTGTTTCTAAATTCATTCATTATAGTTATTTCTCAAAAGGACTTGTTTAACAAATTGAAAATCCAAAATGGCCACCACCATACAATTTAATCACGTAATATATTTTTTTTTCACGGGTGGCGAGGATTTTATCTAGGTACAGTTTATTTAATTCTTTTGATCTACGTCTAGCAATCTACAGGTGCTGCCCTTATTCACTTTAGGACCGTGCCAAGCACGGTAATCAATCATGCCACCGAAACTCGGAATACAATTATAAACTTAGTCTATGCCATTGGTTGGAACCATGTTGTGGTTTTGATTAATTAGTTAACCCCTATCCAAATTTGAATATTGACTTAGAAAAGTGTTCGTAAAATGGAGCCATATAATTAACCTTCTTTTATGTAAAGATATTATGTAGTTGCGTAGATAATATGGTAGAAACTTTAACGCGTTACCTCTTCTCCTTCCCGATACTAAGCTTTGATGACATGATTGTGGAAGCGGTGAAAGTGGTCTTTATGGATAGGTACTGATTTATTTCCTTTGCTATACGAACCCTGAACTGTTAACATTACGGTGGGATAAATAAATCCCGTTTTCTAAAAAAATTTAACATGTGAAAAAGTAAATAATATGGATAAACAAAAATGTTTGTAAATCAAAAGTATGTTCTTTAGCAAATGTTATGTATTAGTACGATATGAGTCAAAATTTTGTATCTTTTTTGTAATAGCTACAATGGAAAAACTTCTTAAAACCCATGAGAAAGGTACCAACAGAAAGTTGTCTATGATGAAGCCTAATGTTCGCGACGATGCGATCAATTCCTCTAAATCGAATACGAATGTTGAGATTTGTGCATCAGACTTTAAACGAGTAAACGTCGCGTCTCTGCGAATGGACTACATTATTTTGACTATAGCAGTACACGCATATTTCTACTCATCTCATTGTGCTTTTTAAATTTATTTGGGTATTTTATAAACATTTGTTTCATCGTATCGTATTTCATTTTATAAATAAATTGCAAATGTGGTTTTTATAAATAAGACCTTTTATTTAAATAAAAAGATCTTTGAAATATCTTTGTAGTTACGAGTAGGTAATAACTAAGAATAAAGTTTTGGCACATTAATTTATAATAGAAAACAATATGCTTCCAATGTTTATTCCTAGTCTCCAATTCTTGATATTATTTTCAAAAGTTGTCTAAAGGGCGAATCCAGAGAGATGAGTAGTCTGTAAATCAACGGAGAAAAATACAACAATAGACAATACTTGTCTCGTCCAAGATAAAGTTATTGAGGAGGTTAATAATGAAATACTACGACAGAGATTTTCACTTCAAGCTCAGCCATGGACCCCAGGGCTTATTACAGTTTTTGATATCAAGTTACACACCCGTGATTCTATTTAAACCTTTTTCGACGAACAGCGTCTGCTGTAATTGTGAGACGTCGGCTATTATATAAAGGGTTCTGGGCTCAATTCCCGGGCAAAACAAACATTTGGGTGCATGAACATGTCTATTTATATTATATTTAATTATTTATATACATTATGCCACCTGTGATGCTGCTAAACCGGAGGGTGCGGAAGAATTTAGTTTACCATTTTCTTTAAAACGTTTATATAACTTTAAGTAAGAATTATGAAGCCATCACTCTATTATTTATACAACATGTTTATTTATTTCTTTCTGGCCTCCAGAATATTCCATAAGGACTTCAACACCAAAGATCACCCATACACCATCAATAGATAACGAGGAAAGCTCTGATTCGATCGTTATTTGGGCTGCATGACGCATTGATGGTATCTTATTAAACTACTACAATATCGAAGACTTTATGATATATGCTTATAGTAGATACTATACCTAGACCTTACCCTAGATCTTAAAATTACTCAGATAAAGATCTCATGACGACACGAGTAACGCCTCGTGCCTATGTCAGCTACTACAAAAGGTACGGAGTGCTGTATACACCCAATGCTCACGCCATCAATAATTGCAAAGGCATGACTGCACAGGATTTCTTTGCAATAATCCCTTTACACAACCATCCCCCATCCCAAGGGAGATATGGTGTGACTCGAATGCCCAACAAGGATCGAATAAATATCTATAACGTCGGACTTCATTTATGCTGAGCGTATATGCTGGCGATCACTTTGCACCAATTCGCATTTAAACTCCATTTTTCAAACTCAAATATTGGCCAAGCCAAATGCAAATTATTTAAAATGATTAATAGTTATGAGCTGATTACGTGGGTAATGTCTTCTATGTCGTCCACTTAATGCTTGTGGTACAACTACATTTAAGTTTGAAGCTGACAAATTATAGGCAAGTCACAGAATTTAACATATTAACGTCATAAGTTTGGTACCTACAATATGGTATTTTTTGTATTCTAATGATTGATACTTCTAACAAATTTAATTTGCATGAATTGACATGGGACATCAAAACATGTACGCTGTAGACGTTTTAAGATTGACCTGATAAAAAACTATAATGACTTTTAATTCAACAATTTAGGAGAGATTACCTCCTCGTTTTTCAAAGTGCTAAATATTAGGAATTTTGATCTTTAATCTCAATGAATGTAGTAGAACTTGAAGTCGATTTCGTCGAAGAAGCCAGTGTATAGCAAGATGATTCTAAAACTGTCAGTCATGTTATGAAATCGTAAAAAGGAGCCATGTGTGAACAATAAAACAATATGGAAGATATATGCAAGCCCATTTATAAAAAATGTTATAAAATATAAGGGATGAAACCCCAATTATGGACTTTCAATTTTCAGTTCAACGATAAGAGGACGACTGCCGACACTGGATCAGTGGGGCTTTACTCAATAAATTGTGTAAATAATAAAACAGTTATAGTCTTAGATGTTGACGCAAGGTAAAATGAATCAAGTTTCTTGTATGAGTATTGCATATTAAGCATTCTCAATATCAAATTATATAAATCTGATTTGGCTGAATGAATTTATGGCTTTTCCCGATTTGCCGCGGGCGTAAGGAAGAGATATAAAGGCAGATGTGGTTTTCAATAATATTTTCATAGTACTCACTGACGAAATTATTCTATTAACAAAGCAGAAATGTACCTTGCCTGGTACAAATTTCTTCATTCAAAGTAACGTTTACTTTTTAAGACGATGATTATAGGCACCGATTATATAATAAAGAGCTCCTATTCTATAAATAAGGAGAAAAAGAAAAATGTTGGTATCCTGGCGTCATTAGTCGAACCTGTCACCCTCCGCGTCCCTCTGGGACAGCGGACGTGATAACGTCCCTCACTCTCTGTGAAATACGTGTTTATTTTGAACTAGGGGAACCCATAGTGAACAATGTTAAATAATAGGACACCTAATTTTATGACACCTAAATAACTATAAGAATTTGTAAATGAATGAACATACATATCAATTTTGCTATCAGTATTTTTTTTTGTTAGGAATGACGCAACCGAATAAATTCTTTGACAGGTCTGCTTACAATGCCCATATTCTTGCTGACGGATAATTAAGGATATTAAAAAATTGTTGGATATACTATCACTTATCTACATTAGGCACGCGTATTCAGTTACGTGATAATCGCGAATAGTAATGCTGTGCCCTGGAACTTGAAAGTTGAATTGGTGATGATTGATATTAGGTACCTATATGACTGTTATATTTCTCCGCTCTCAACTCAAGATACTGGCCTGGTAAGAGGTCAGCTATTTGATATTTCTGTATGCCTGTAATTGATGCGTGGACAAGAACATACATTCTAATATTTGTGATTACCTAGTTAAGTATGTGTACTGTTAGCATACCTATAAATAAATAATGTAGGTATTTTAACTGTATTTGAATTCGTTTAATGCTTATACAATTAAAAAGATGCAAATCAAATATTTACCACACTTTCTGATCGGATCTCATAAAAACAGCGTAAAAATTGCTTCATTTAATTAAATCGGTTTTGAGTTAAACTTGTTGCAAACTCTGTGCTATTCAAATAAAAAGTCTTATTTATTTTCTTCAAAGAACTTCGCCACTATACGAATCCATTCCGAAATTGAATTACATTAAAAAATTAAAAGAGTAATGTTATTGCATGAAATATAAACAATATTATACTTTTCCTAATCGACACCTAAGTTTACAATATTTTTTGTAAGACATATGTACCTTATAAATAATTATTGTAAAATTAGCTCTGGGATAAAGATATTAAAGCAGGGTAAAACATAGCTTTATTCCTACGTTACCTCAATTTACCCACCATCCTTCCAAGGCTATAGGAGCTAGTTCTATTCTGATGATCATGAGTGAGTGTCATAAATGCGTAACTTTGCTTTCGCTTATCTTCGGAACTAAACTTGGCGGGAGCACTCCCGTGATCCCGGATTGAATCCACTACACGGAAAATTTTGATGATTGTTTATTAAAATATCGGTACAGATATTTAACCGTACGGGTATTAATTTTTATCTGCTGGTCCAGTGAATATTTTTTTAGACTTTTGTTTAAAAAGCTTTATTTATTTTCTGTCATTTTTTAACTATATAAAAGTAATGAATTATTTTTAAAGAAATGTAAACTACTTCTTCTTCTTCGTTTGAATTCTAAACGGGTTTTATAAAATAACCCGTTCATAAGCTGATTGCAAAATACTAAAAAAGCAATACCCGAAGCTCTTGTACTCGAATTGTTCATTTGCATATCTTAAAAAAATCAGACTATCCCGACAGAAACGTAGAGTCGCTTCAGTTAACGTCATTAGTGTAATTGAATCGCTGATGGTATCGTACGGAGCGGATAAGGTTTATCACAACATCACTGACGTAGCGAGATCAATTTCGTTCATTTCACTGCAACGACGGGAAGCTGCCTTTCGTTAAGTATTACATCGTTGGAAAAGATGTTTAAGATTACTCTCTGTTGAACTTTCAAATAAAGGTAATATACTTATAGCTTAACCTTTCGGGACCCAAGCTGACTTCACTTGCCTGGTCTGCAAATGTGTCTAAGTCACACACATTGGATCAGCGAACTGAGACTAGATTATTTATTATTTACGAAAGGTCATAATAATAACTATTTCCAAAAATGTTTTATGTTTCATGTTAAGTAGGGGGCCTGGTGACCTGTATCACGGGTCTTTGACCTACATAGCACCAGTCTCCCACGAATGGCTTTCTAAGGTTTATTTTTGTTAATTTTAAGGATTTTTGTTATTTGTGTTTCTGTGTCATTTGTGGTGAGAAATAAATAAATTTTATTATTATTACTGACTGTAAATAGAATGAAGGTATTTTTAAGATTGTTTGTTTTCGGATTCAGATTCGGTTCTATACTTGGTATTACAATTTTTAGATCTAATGGGTTAGATCTTACCATAATTGAGTAATTATAACGTTGTCTTTAATCATAAAAACATATACAATAGGACTTTTTATCGAGTTTATGGGTACGTTGATGAGGTAAAGTACTCGTAGTTGTATCTGAACATTTTTTTTGTAACGACGGCGTTTAGCAGTTGAGATCAATGGTTGAGGTCTTAGAAAGCACGGAATCATCTTTCTTCAGGGACACAGTGAGTCACGTGGTACCGGTGCAGCTGACGAGCCGGCGAGAGGAGGCCCAAACACATCATTATAGTCATCAGATCGGTACCGATCATACTCGTACTAATCTCATTGCAGAACTAGCTAAGGGAAAACATAGAACATTAGCATTGGAATGGTGGACCTCGACACCAGGATGCAGGTAATCTAAGTAGGCTGTAATGATGGGACACCGGGAGTAATGAAGAAGTCTTAAACTTGTTGTAGTCTGGTTTAATAATGTCTCTTAAATTCATCATCATCATCATCATTACAGCCTAATTATGTCCACTGCTGAACGAAGGCCTCCCCTATGATTTCACGCGGACCGATCCCTTGCAGTTGACATCCATCTGCCACCCGCCACCTTAACCAGATCATCGTCCATCTGGTTAGGGGTCGGCCTACGCTTCGCTTTCCGTTACGTGGACGCCACTCGAGAACCTTTCCGCCCATCGGCCATCGTTCTACGCACTATGTGCCCTGCCACTGCCACTTCAACTTGCTAATCCTCTGGGCTATGTCGGTCACCCTAGTTCTCTACGGATATCATCGTTTCGGATTTTATCGCGTAGGGAGACACCTAACATAGCCCTCTCCATAGCACGCTGAGCAACCTTGAGTCTATTCAGAGGCCTTGGTGAGCGACCACGTTTCGCTTCCGTATGTCATAACTGCAACACACACTGGTCAAAACCTTCGTCTTGAGACACTGAGGTATTTTGGACGAAAAGATCTGCCTTAACTTCCCAAACGCTGCCCATCCTAATTGAATTCGACGAGAAACCTCCTTCTCGAAGTTGGACCTACCCATTTGACTACCTGTCCAGGTACACATATTCGTCTACAACTTCGAGGACAGAACTTCCAACTAATATCGGTATAGGTACGACATGGGTATTAGACATGACTTTCGTCTTGTCCATGTTCATTTTAAGACCCACCTGTTGAGAAGCTCTGTCTAGGGTTTCGAGCATAGTGCCTAAATCCTCCATGGATTCTGCCATGACTACTATATCACTACTCTTAAATTACAAGAATCAAAGCTTATATACTAACACTTATATTACGTATGTGTGGAGAGGTGTGTCACACACTACACCTCCCCCGTATTTAAAGAAATAAAATATAATTAATATTTTTTATTTCTAAACTTATTTTTTATATATACTACGTTTAATTATAATTTATATCAGAGCAATTACAATACGTTTAAAAATTGTGCTCTATTAACACGTAAATTGTAAGATTAAAATATGTAGTTATTTATATGATGGTCTTATTAAATTTAGAATACAAAGTTAGTTTTTAATACTAAAGATCAACACAACTTATTTTTATAGGAAAATACGTACATTCAATGAACTTTATTGAAAAAATGGATTTAAAAATGTATTGCCATTTTATAGATAATACAAAAAAAAAATTCGTACAAATCCAAATAAAGTATTAACTAGATATAGGTAAGAAGCCGTCCGTCTGAAGTATTAGTAATATCAAATTAGTTTTAGCTAAAAGAATAACAATAAAAAAAAACTTCACATACGACGTCCGTGTTGATGTCATTTCTACTTTTGACTTGACTGTCTCCCGGCTGCTTCCAAGATTCCGACACCGTCTCTCCCGGCAGCCAGCATATCCACATCACGACTCCAGCATACTCTCAGCAGCTAGCAAATCACTCGTCGTCACATGTCAGAAATCACTCGGCGGCCATCACTTGCCATTGTCCCGTTGCTTGTTTTTATCTTATTTAGTCTCCTTTTCGAGACTTTCGCGTCTTCTTTTTGATTAAGTCACTCATTAAAATGCCTGGTCCTTATGCTGAGCACTGCCCGAAGGCAGCACTGGCAGGGTCGTCATGTAATGATGGGACACCGGGAGTACACACTTATATTACGTATGTGTGGAGAGGTGTGTCACACACTACAAGGCCATGTCATCCTAGACAGGAAACAGTTCAGGCGTCTTTTGTGCATGGACAGCTGATATAGTCTGAGATTGGTGACGGGGACCATCACAGGACATTGCTTATTAAACAAGCATTTCCGCACATTAGGTAACCAAGACAGTCCAGTGCAGAGCGTGCATGGAGCAGGAGGAAACGGTGGCGTATGTGCTCCTTAGGTGCACAGGCGTAGCCAAGATCAGCAAGGAACCTATCGATTCACCGGTAACACTTGCAGACCTGAAAAGACTGCGAAGATTCATCTGCTTCTGGAGGGAGGTGGGCTGGTTGGAGTGACCAACAGGCCGCTATGGCCCATGCACAATGGTTCAACTCAAGGGCTAAGTGCGGAATTCTACCCCAGTACAAGAACAATTTGTCTTTTTTTCACAATTGTGTGTCAGTTAGTTTACAGCACAGATTTCCCAATACAGGAGATGGGGCAAGCCGCGTTTTTAAGTGCGACAAATGTAAGCTCAACGAGCATACACTGGCTGCCAGTTTACGCTCTGTGAGACGAATCAAGACGCACGAATATTAGAAAAAATAACCATTTTTTCCCAAAATGCCATCCTGTGCAATTGTAACATGCCATCATCGCAATGAATCAGTAAATTTACCAAGAAATATAAAACCTTTTCACAGGTAAGAACCGAAAAGAAATTGCGACACTGGGACTGCCTATAAACTTGGCGGCTTGTCCAGTCTAATTGTATATTCGGATGTCTGTGGTTTACAGTGATATATCTGTAAAGTTGGAATACACGGCATCTAAATCTGCTCCAACTGCTGATCCAGCCAGTTTCGATGATTACGTTAGTTTTGTAACTAATAACATCATATTACATTTTTCACTAAGAGAGATTCAGGCAGCTTAGGCTCATTTGCGAAAGAATAAATCTTCATCAAAAGCTTTATGAGCTAGCAGGTAACTCGATTGAATCGTCATTGAGTATGCAAATACTTTCGATTTGCATGAAAATGATTTAAAATGTATGGTCCTTACGTTGACCTCAATCTCAAAAAAAAAAACCAACATAATTAAAATCTGACATGGATATACGAGTATTTATGATTTATAAGGATGGATTTTATAACTATTTTCAAAACTAAAGTGTTTGATTGGATTTTAACCAAGAATCAATTAATACGATGCTTTAGTAAATTCAATATTATGTATCATATTTTTTTTTTGAATTATGTTTTGAAATTAATCATAACAAGGGTTGGAAAATATCACAAAAATCAATATCAATAAATACCAGCATTCATTTATAGTTTTGTACTAATCTAGCTGGGTCCGATAGTCCTTGAATTTTCTTAAGCGCGGAATAGAAAGGGAAGCGTAGCTCGTAGGGCAGCTGCAGCTAGATTCGCTGATTCGAAGAAGCTGGAAACCAGACACAATATCTACTGTAACTGTTAGACATACGAGTATCCGTCTGCAACAGTTTAAGTATAATATTGTGCACCTTTTTAGTATTTTGCTAATGAACATAATATAAACGTTCTCCACGTAGTTTCAAAAGACTAAAAATGTATCCATCCTAACCCAATTTTTCTATCCTGATCATGTATAATGACCATTTCTTGTAAGACAAATTAAAGTACTATTCTAATTTGAATATTTTCTGATTTTAGATTCAATGACCTAGTCACCGTGACGATTTAGGATCTTCATTTGAATCATTTTGGAATAAAATCAGAATGACAATTCCATATTATCATCATCACCAACATCAGCTCATTAAACCTGTGCTCAGTAAAAGTGCTTGGGCCTTAGTTGTCCATGCGGGGCCAGTGCGGTTTGGACGACTTCACGCAAAACCTTTGAATCTCTTCGCAGGTGTGCGCAGGTTTCCTCACGATGTTTTCCTTCACCGTAGGAGCGTCGGAAAACGTACATATATTTAGAAAATTCGAAAACATTAGTACGTGGCGAGAATCGGCATCCACACATTAAGCCACCGACGCTCATAATATGTGTTCCTCAAATATATCTGAAGTAATATTCATCCATACTTTAAGCATAATAACAAGTGGGTCATTACATTTCTTCCAAAATGGCGACAGCTATAAAACAATGAATTCTCCACACGGATGAAAACATAAATTTAAAAGCTTTTTATATTCTACGTCGCGGGATACTCATACTTTATTACCAAAATATTACGCAGTATTACTTTCTTATGATTTATTATAAAAGTATAGGCGTTGCCGATTTTCGTGAGCTGCAGTGGAACTCACTATCCTATTACTTGTTCACTTGATTATACTTTATTACAACAAGACCTACCTGTTTATTGTGCGTTCCTTTTTATCAAATAATTTAGAAATCAAAACACCTGTGACACGGTAATATTAACATACAGTATTCCAGCTCGCCATCTTTTTCACCAAGTTCTCCAACACTAGACTTACTTTCTTGTTTTGGAGAGAGGCATCCTTATCTACAATTCTTGCTACAGTCATGCATAGCTCCCTGGAAACTTTTACTTTTCACTATATACTCTTGATTTCAACTGATTCGTCACTAAATCGCTTGCCAGGTCCAATAAAAAGGATGCTCACCTCAACCTACTTACATAAAACCTGAACAATGATTCTCAACCGTGCCAGCAGTGACACAAATTGTTTAGCCACAATTCTAACAGGTCTTGGCGGGCTTCTTTCTGGGTCAGGGTCTGGATCACCTCTACAGGAATAATGTAAGACGTCTTCTTCAACAGTTTGGATTCCTAGCTAAAATGAAGGACATCAGTCGTTGTCATCAATGTAGCTGAAAACCCCTTCCTTTTCCATTTCTAGCCACTTTATTGTTTTGTCTTAACTGCCGGCATATGTTCTAGCCTTACATCAGCTTGAAAAAGAACTAGGGGTTTTAATTTTGTCAACCATACTAAAAAAACATAAAATAAACTAAACTCATTTACTGATGTCGTATTTAAGAAGATATTTTGATTTTGATGAAAATATTACCATTTTACTGGGGTGGTAGTATAGTAGACACTTACTTTTACACAGTCTAATGTACACCTTTCTCTCGCCACGCATACTTGAGCCAACTATGGGAACTATCCGCACATTAATCGACGCACGAGCTCTTTACAGGAAGGTACTAAGAGCTGCGGTACATAAATAAAAAGTAATAATAATACAACAAACAATGTTTCGCAGTGTTTCTTGGACTACCACGTCAGTCGCAGAGAGTAAGAATTTTCGAGCTATGTCAGGGGGCAATCTATTTTGATGGCCTAATTTACTGTTTACCGCCGTACACTATTTAAAAAATTATGTATAGAGTTGGGTTTGGCAAAGGAAGGCTACTCTTAAGCTAACATAAATAAATATTTCAATACTTCAGATGAACGAGTACAATCAATTAAGCAAAACGCAGACATGATTTCATTACATTTTTTTCCTTAACGATATAAGTATGTACGCCATAAAGTTTTTAACATATTACAGTTGTAATTCCAGCCGTATTCAACTGCTGAAGCAGGCTTCTACCTAGAGCTGTTGTCACTGCCAGGCTGTATGTTTGAGGTTGGCCATAGTCCTTGTTTAGAAGTACATTTTATATCATGGGTATTTTAAAACCCACTCCAATCTTAGCAATGCTAGTTTGAGTTCTAAATTATGTAGACTGAGACCATCAAAGCAACAAAATACTAAAATTTCATGCTTAAATTGGAATTAGCTTTAGCGTATAATAAATAGCATTGAATTTATAGACAAATTCAATGTATATTTATAATGCCTCATGGCATCGAGAAAAAGAAATGAGAAACCAAAACAATGAAGTATTAAAAAAATACTGCTAAATACTAGTCGTACATACATAATATTGAAGATAAAACGAACTCCTGAAATAAATTTCAAAACGCAAATCAACACACAAAAACCAACGAAATTCATCCCCAACTCCAATAACCCGTAATGAGGTCACGTCCTCAAAAATGACCAGCGAGCGCTATATTTATTACCCTAAAGTATCCAAATAAAGGTGAATTGTAATTTTACGTGGACATAAGCTAAATATGCGCTTATCAGCATGTTTGGATAAAACTCAAAGCTCCCTGATTAAATATATATAGAGGGTGTTTCAACAAGAACTTTGTTTTTCATTTGGGGCAAATCCAACAACGTACAAAGATTTGTCATCTAGATTTTACCGTATTCATATTAATTTTCGTTCAGATTTATTTAACACTGTGTCTCATGGCTGCAATGCTATCAGTTGTGTGAATAAGATCTGGATGAACACGTGTGGTGGTAGCAAATTTTGAAGAGTTTTTTTGTTACGATTCTTTGTCCGAAAGTATTACGAATTATTTAATTTTTCCAAATATGTAACATTTACCGGTTTTATTGTGTATTTTAATTATTTTAGAGCGCTTTGTCGAAGTTAATATTGTTACGCATTGACGTAATCAAAATGGCATTAAATATGGCGGCTTATATGTGACGTCAGTTCACCATAGAGAATGACATGCGAATTGTCGAATGGAAAAGAGTCTAGTATGTTCTAGATATTTCGCGAACTATGTAGAATGACGTCGACGCTTCGAGCTTAGCGGGTGGACGGGTATATAAGGCGGACCGATGGGTGTGCCGGAAGTCTTGTGTTCTACTCAAGAGCGAACCTGCGACTACAAGGAAGAAGCGAGTGATAAGCGATATCTAAGGGATCGTCGAGTGTAAGATAACAGTGTGAAGAGTTAACGAGTGATTATACGTGTGTGTGCGGACATTATACGGACTCATCAAGTGTTGTTGTTGTGTGCAGTGTTAATTACTGATTATATGTGCGTGCGTGCGTATTGATTAATAATGAGAGTGTAAGAGTATAATTAGTGTGGTGCAATTAATAGTGGTGTTAATAAATGTGTTACCGTTTTCTTCGTGTTTTGACAATCATTTATCGAAACCCTAGCTGTAACAATGATGTACAATAATACGTCTGAAAACTGCCAGTAATTGCTGTTGCTCCAGTTGAAAATCAAGCTTCGTTTTGAAAACATCCTATACCTGATAAATGAAAAACAAAATTTACCGATGTTGGACGATAAAGAATCTTATATATAAAGCTAAAGCTAGAAGGGTCAATATGAAATCAGAAAATATCTTAAATAACCATCTGGTATCAATTGATAAGTTAACGAGAAACGAGGTTAATGACGCCGGAGAAATCGCGGAACGGGTGTAACGTTGCTTTTGACTTGTTTTGTTCAGATACTCAGTAAACCTATTGATTGAGTTAGTCATTAAAAAAAGTCATTATCGCTGCGATATCGTGCATTAACAAGAAAGAAGAAAGAAAGAAAAACATTAATTGACCGACACAAGATAGCACAAATACAGAAGTGTATTTATTATAATTGCACGATAACAGATGAATAAAATCAGTAACGTTATAAGTACTATCAAATAACAAAAAAAAATAATAAAACATATACGCCAAAAGGTCCAACAAGTCAATCTTCTTCTCTATTCAATAAAATTGGAGTGTCTGTTTGAAGTATTGAAATAACCATTTTTGTTTCATGCATAAGAATATAAATATTGGGTTCAGGTTATTTTCACTGATACGACTGATTAAGTAAGATTTCTTTATTGCTAACATAAAACGTCACACAATCAAGTAGCTCTCAAGCGGCGGAAAAACAAAACTATATTTCTTAATACTATGGCAAAGGAAACTATACCTTGATGCCTATTATAAAATTTATAATTTAACAATAAATAATACGGTAAATATATTTTTTGTTTATGTCTGTCTGTCTGTTTGTTCCGGGTAATCCTTGAAACAGCTGCATGGTCTTAGACGGGACTTTTTTTGCAGGCAGCTGGTGTATATGGAAAAACATAGGCTACTTTTTATGTTGGGAAAATACAGATTTTTTTTTCTGTATTCTGAGGCATCTAATTAGTTTATTGTTTATATAAGAATGAATTGTCTTATATTTATAAGACAATTCATTCTTCTCGAATAATAAGTACCATTTTAAACCATTTAAATTTGTTTCGGAATACCAAACTTACAGTTGGATTTTAAAGTGTCGTATGATCAAACTAGTGGAATTGTATGATTGTGAGGAGGTCCGCTCGAAGCAAAAAACAAACAATTTAAGGCGCCTTCAAACTTAATGTGCCTTATGAATATCAATCACTCATCCAATGTCGGTACGCCATCGATACCACATTGTTTGAAAAGCTCACATTGAATCAAAACATTCAGTTTTGATATATCTAAGCCAACAAGTTTTGTTAACTCTTAGCTACACGAGCAAACAAAAGCAAAAGAGTTGAGTTAATTCTATTGTATGAGTAATGTATTGGGTAGACAATAACCTTTATGATATCATGCCACTATTTTAGCAATAAATTTTGTATACAAATAAACAATGTACTCATAGTTAGTGTGATTAATTTACCCCATAAGTTGCGAGTAATTATCGGGCCCACCCATCTCACCCATTAAATACTATCACAATTCTCCATCTCGCAAGTAAGTTAGTGGTTCACATGGCATACATATAAGCTGCGCTATAGATATAAATACAAAGATGTAACTCGACATCAGCAAATTAACACAGACTGATTCAATGAACATTATTGTTATATTACAATGGTGTTTCAGTAAGAGGATAGAAGATTATTTTTAAGGATTATTTTTAAAGATTATTTTTTTCACAATCGTGCGGTGTAGTTGTAGGTTCGAATTTAATGGTAAGCGCAAACTGCTAGCTTTGATGCAATTTTTCTTTATTTGGTTTTCATATTTTTCGACTTATTTCTTAAGAACATTTTATTTGATTTTATGAAATTTATTCATGAGTTCTTTTTAAGCATACGATTCAATTTGAAATTATTTCGATAAGTTTTCGAATTTATTTTTTTCTTGTCAATGTAAGATACTGACTGTTATATCATAATTAAATTCCTATTAAAAAAGAAATAATTACAACGAGGACTCTCAATTCTCTGATAAAACGTTCGGAATAAGTGATCCACTTTATGTACTATATTAATGTTTTTTTAATATATTATGGTACCTATATGATACAAAATGACTGCATTACGTAAAGAATAAATGTTACTTTACGAATATGATTTTGAAAAAAATATGTTTGTTGTTAGTTTTAGGTAATGTAGAGATCAATGTAACCTTTTTCTAAATGTAATAGTTTAACGACGACATGTCCAAATTGTATAATAGCCGGCGGGCAGTTAGGCCGTTTGCTAATAAAGCTTGTGGTAATAGTTCACCGGCACGCTTTCACATGGTTAAATTACAATAGATAGTAGCCCTCAATTGCTTAAAGGGTACATTAATATAGTTTATTGAGGTTCGGGTTTGGTAGAAGTTTAGTCTTCTAATTATCTCGACTGCTGGATGTGAGAGTAGGGTATTTACCCACTGAAAAGGGAAGAATAAGCTCTACCAAATAGTGAAACCTTACATATTTTTCATGTTATTTATACGTATATAACACATGCTTGATATTTCTTAATATAAATCGGCTTCTAGTATTATTCTAATCGAATAATATCTACTGACATTCAGACAGCGCTATAAAAACAAGTATATTGACTGAGCTTGTAGTACGGGTACGAAAAAACTAATAAATATACTTGGTATATATGTTTTGTAAATACATACATATTATTGCCAAGAACACCCAGACCAATACATTCATACACAAAATGTTTGTACTGCCGGGAATCGTACCGGAACCTTGTCGTAATAACAACGTCTCTACTATTACGCCAGATGGGTCATCAAAAATACGACATATAAAATCTCAAATTCAACGGTATCTCCGGTTTTCGTTCACGCCTCTGATAATCAACTACTCGGATCCCATCTCACCTCAGAGGGTGATTCATAAGTCCAAACACGTTTACGAGGGAAAAGACAGTGCACCACCCCTCAATAATGAGCCTATAAAATGTTGCTTTGACTCATCCGTTTCATTACAGATTTAACAGTTTATGATTACCGAACTCTATACAAATAATTTGTACATGGTTAAGCTGAAATGTAAGCTAACATTATGATATAGATTTATTTAAGAAGCCTTTGGAAACAAACATAATTTTTTATATAATACGTGTTACCTAAAATGTTTGAGCAAAACATATGTATTTTTTAAGTCAAATATAAAAACAACTGCGCAGTAAAATTTTAGTCTCCCTCGCAATCTTACGTTTTCATCGTCCTGCACCATTTTATTCCAGAGATCCTAGTACAATTACCATAAGTATTAATACTGTTTCCCCCAATGTTTCCGCGCTATTTCTCTTTTGCTTATTGCGTGGGGCGTCGGTCGCGCTGTTTTATTGGCACCGATTGTATGTCGGTCTGTATACTTTGCAACACTTTCCCTTTATGAATGTTATGGTTTAATGCCTCACCCTCCTCATTTCCCTCGCCTTCGTGTCTTCTTGGAGTAATTGAAGAGTAAAGTTAGAGGAGTCAAAGGAGATTAAATTGTGAAACTCAAAACCATATCCAAGTATTCAATAGTAATACTCAGATATCGGATTGCGTAGAGGTGTTCAGATTGATTATTTAAAAATGAAAACAATAGCGTCGATTTCTTGAGAAAAGAAGAATAACATCAAACTGAACAAAATATATTCTAATCAATATGTGTTTTTAAATATTTTATAAAGTAATAGCGACGCTCAATTTATGGTAAGTGATACACCTGACCATAACATTTTATAAAATAATTAATCACCTTCAATACCTCCCTGCGACCTTAATTCAAGATTTTATTATTTTATTTGTTAAGTACATTAGTACTAAACATAAAATCGACTTTCTCATATCATCAATAAAAAATTGGCCAAGCGCGAGTCGGACTCGCTCGTGGAGGCTTTCGCGGCATCAAGTAATATAATATACAATAATATTTATTTACTTCGGCACCTACTACAGGTTTAATATGAAAAAATAGTGGTTCACCGTTTTTGACGTATAAAAAAAACTACACACCAGAAATCGAGCAAACTAAATTTTGTTGTTAGATTTTATGGTCATGTACATAACATATTTTTTTCGATTTTATCAATCATATAGTTTAGAAATTAGAGGGGGGGGGACACTTTTTTCAATTCTGGAAGTGTCTCTCGCGCAAAATATTCAATTTATAAAAAAATATGTTAGAAACCGCAATACCATTTTTCAAGGTCTACATTTTGATACCCCACACGTGGGGGTACAATGAAAAATAAAATTTTTGAGTTTCAGTTCAATGTGTGGGGAACCCTAAAATATATTTAAAAAAAAAACAAGTTTCTTATGAAAACTTATTAGCGGTTCCCAGAATACATATACTTACAAAGTTTGAATAGTGTAGTGTTATAATTTCGGAAAAAAGGGTGTACATACGGATGGACGGACGGACAGACAGACAGACTTGGCGAATCAACAAGGGTTCCGTTTTTTGCCATTTGGCTACGGAACCCTAAAAATATGCTATTGTGGTCGTTGTAGCTACAGTGACATTACAAAAAGAAGTTAATACGCTAGAAGGGGTTCACTATTCCATTTCGAATAATGTTTTGTCGCATGACAATTCATCGATCACATCTCATCGTTTGTATGTTTGAACAATGCGTTATTTACCCGGAAGTTGTCACGTCGATGGTTCATTTTATCGAATGTCATTTAGTCGACGGTTTTAATGATCTAAATATTGTAGGTCGACAAAACAGTTGATCGCTGGTCTATTTCATGTAACTACTTTTCATCGATAAGCCAATTTTTTTTCATTATTTTTTTTAATAATTTAATCATTTATTTAGAAACTTAAAAAAGTACAATATTATTTGGTGTGTACGGTAATGGCTGCATTAATTTTACAACTGTGTTTGTAAATTATCTGTTTTACAAATTATCTATTTATTTAGATTAATAAAATACCTTGGATTGGGTTTATATAAAGGTATGGTGTAAAGTGAGTGATATCGTAGCGTAAATTGACTTTTAAAAAAAACTTTTCTGAAAACTACTCAGTCCACGTAACAGGCGAAGAAACGAAACACAAATCTATAGAATTTGTTTGTATCATTTATATACATTGACGAAGTTTAGTTTAACAGTTAACTTATGAATATTAGATTCTAATATAAAAATATAAATGAATTGCTACCTGGTATATATTATATAAAATATTAACCGTCGTTCACACAACGTCGGTGGGTCAATAGTGTGGACTGTTGCCAAACTACCGGGAGGACTGAGGTTCAAATCCCGCCACGTACCAATTGTATTTCGAATTTGCGAAATTATATGTACGTTATCCGATGTTCTTACGGTGAATAAAAACATCGTGAGGAAACCTGCGCACGCCTGCGATGAGATTTAAAAGTGTTGCGTGAAGTCGTCCAACCCGCACTGGGCCTGCGTGGAAGACTAAGGCCTTAACACCCTATACGGTTAGGCTCGTGCCCCTCAGTGGGGACGTTTAATGAGCTGATAATGATGATCACACAGCGCAATCTAGACCCAATTTAAACAACGAATAAACATATATAAGTATGTACCTAACATACTTACAATAAAAAGTTATACTATACATAGAAACACCCAGGCCGATTAATAGGCAAACTGGCATGTTCATGCTTACAAATATTTGTATTGCCCAGGGGTGGAACCCAAAACTCTTGGTCGACTTTTAAACCATTGCACCACATGGATCAACAAAAACAATTAAGTACAAGTGAAAATATCACGTAAGAAGTGCCTTATAATTTAATTTTATATTATCAAGCAAATATTACATAATATTTAAAACTTAAGATGTATAGATAAGGCGTCGACTTATTTATACATCGATTAGGTGAGAAAGTTACGTATTGTCTTTCGATAAAGTGTTGCTCGATGAACTAACTCATAGGTAGAAAGTATTTCGATGAAGTGTAACATTTATCAAACGTTTTTCGAAATGATGACCAGTCGATTAAATTGACCTTCGACTTACAATATTTTCGATAAGATGTCATCGATGAATTGTCATTCGACAAAACATTTTTCAAAATGGAATAGTGAACCCTGCTAGAAGACGTCCACAACCGCACCGACCGTGAGCGACAAATTACGCGGGTATTACGGTCTTTAAATCCTTCGTGTATTACATACCTACCTACTAGACGACAATGCCACCAGGAGTATAATGCATATAAAATTACAAATTTATAATTATATTATTTTCGGACACCTGGTGCCGATAAATGTAAAAAATTGATTTTAATAGTGCTGTGGTGCTGTTCAAATATTTATTGGTGCATGTGGGATTTTATGTAACAGCCACGCTACCATCAAGTGGGATTTGACAGGTCACTATAAGTGAAGGCAGTCCACCTTTTCAATCATAGTATTAAAAAAAGAAGGCATATAACTAAAATACAGGCGATTGTTGGCATTTTAGGTTGGTACTTGGATTTACTTCCGTGGCTCAACGTCCTCAACCTATCCTTCCTTCCAGGTATTTCAGCTAGAAAATGCTTAGGCATTTTCCAATTAGTTTGGATACGAACTCGCCTAACCAAGTCTAACTAAGGAGTCAAGACGTAAACTTCATCTGGCATGTCGTGTTTGGTGTATCCACAAAAATCACCCGATATTTATTTCGAAATTATCATTTTCAAATAGACACATAAGAATTGCTCCTCGTTTAATTATCCAACACACAATACCGCAGCGTTTCGTGGTAGCTTCGGTATGCGCTACGAAATGCTGGAATAATATTCTCCACCTATTCGTTCTCCCAACCATTGGTAATTTAAAATTAATTTTAAAATGCATCTGCTTTATTTACAACGTCTCCTGCAAAATCTATATATATCTTGTATGTATATGATGTGTTATATAGCTTGCTGTTTTAGTATAAGTATATGTAACTACATAAATGTATCTAGTGTGTTTCTATTATATTCTTATGTGTATGTTGTGTTCATATTATATTTACATGTGCTGATTGAGTTTTGAGTGAGATATTACCTATTTGTCCATATACTCTTTGATAAACTTATAATATATGTATTATGTAAAGTGCGTGTATGTAGTAGTCTCTCTTTGAGGTAGCCACGGAAGACCAGTGTCATGGTTCTTCATCACCATGGCTTTTGCTGAGTGGTATACCAGTTCTGTGTCTTAGATTTAAGTTCTTATGTTTAAGGTAATATTGTGTACTGTCACAGAATAAATTTTTCTTTCTTTCTTTCTAACCTCTTGTCTTTTAGATTCTCCGGCTGCTATCTTTTCTCTATGTAGGGTGAGGTCCTAATAGGTCCTTCTTAAGACTGTTCTCTCAGAAAATCCAGCTTCTTCCCTTTCTCGAGATTAATTGTTTAGATTTCACATCCAGATACCATTTACGTGTCTACAGTGTATCGTTACAACTTAAAATAATTTATGAATCTTCCAGAAATTTTATTTCTTTCGTAAAAAATGCAAATCACAAATGGAATGAATAAAAAAAAACAAAGTCTATTTGTGTAACCCTTAAAATCTACGATTGTTTAAAGCATGCTATGGATACAGAACCCTATCTGGTCCATTTGTTCCCTAACAATTGGTGATTCAGTTAATTGATCACATTGCGAGTAACTTTGCTGTAATTTGGCTTAGTTAATCGTTACTTGAGTGCTTCCTGATTAATCTTAAGAGTGTAATTGTTTCTGGTACAAGCATTTGTTCACTGTCTTAAAGGTGTTTGTCGAAAGCTTAATGAAATAAGGTTTAGCTGTTTAGCAGTAAACCGCGTATTTTTTTAGCTTTTGCTATTTTTCAATATAAGAGTAAATTTCTGATTCGTAATAGGTACAATTTCGAGTTGAAATATTTGACCGTGTACGATATGTACCCACCGCTTTTTACCGTATTTTTTTCACGTACCACTTGAAGCTTTTCAGATAACATCAAAAACGTGATCTTATTTCGAGAGAATTTCTAAGACTGCTGGTCTTGTCCGTGAACGTTGAATATTCGTGAGCGACGATGCTACTTTGGACCAAGCGACTAGGTCTAATTCCGCTAATCTGAATAGTTTTGCTAATCTTTATAGTTTTATATACTAGCTGTTCCTCGCGGTATTACTCGCGTAATAAGATATTCGCCCGCAGTTAAACATCATCTAAAATCGCGACGTGTGGCCACCACGTGGTTAAACATGCTTTATTTTGACAAAATATAAGGTGTTGTCCTTAATAAAAGTAGTCCCTGTTTTCCCTTATTACATCAGATACCAGCCAAGAAAAGCACCGTCCAAATACATCCAGCCGTTTTAGAAATCCGTGAAACGACTGGATGGATTTGGACGGGGAATTTTGAGGTTGCTGAATGGGATAGGATGAATTAGTTAGTACAAATTTTCAATTTAAGTGTCTCTTGAGCAAACTTTTCTATTTATAAAAAAAAGATAATTAAATATAAATAAATTTTTAATTAAAAATATCAATATAAATTCTCAAGACCTACAAATTGATATCCCACACGTGTGGGTACGATTAATTTTCGTTGCTTTAGGTTAAATGTATGTTAGCCGACTCCTTTGGACCTTATGTACCCATCAGCAGGTATTGCGCCCCCGAGTATCCGTAGATATGTGGCTGGCTCCCTTGAGAGAGCTAAAATGGACAATGATGCTCGACACCCCATGCACAATTACGTGCAAGTCCAGGATAGGTTAAAAACCGTAAAAGTTTTCTCAAGTGTGTCGAACCTTTGGCCATAGATCCAAAAATCTAATAACTGAAGCTTTGGCGTTGGGCGGTTACTTTGCCGAATCCGTTTGTCCTCATTTTTGAGAGGCTTCCCCTGGCGATGAATTGTCTTGGTCGACCTGGAAGTCTTTAAATAGGCTTCGGACTTTGACAGGTCGGAGTAGGGACAATTTAGCCAGATGGGGGTTTTCAGGCGGCCTTGATTTGGACCGTCTTTGTGGAGAGGCCCAAACGATGATTCACCTTATGTCGTGTCCTGCTTGCCCAAGTAGCTGTTCTCTGCAGGATTGATGACGGCTGCGGGCAGCACTGTCGCCGTGGCTGGCTAACAATTAAATTGTAGAAGCCCAAAGCTTCTACAATTTAATTGTTTTTACTATCGATACGCTAAGAAGAAGAGTTAAATGTATGGGGAACCCCAAAATATATTACTTATATTCAAGTTTCTTGTCAAAACCTTATAGCGGTTCACAGAATACATACACTTACAAAGTTTGAATAGTATAAAAAAGGTGTGACGTACTCGTACTAACGGACAGACATGAAGAATCTACAAGGTTTCCGTTTTTTTGCCATTTGGCTACGGAGCCCTAAAAATAAATAGGTATACGGTCGAATTGAGTGACTTCCTTTTTTGAAGACGGTTAAGAAATTAGTTAAAAACCTTATTTTTCAAAGTCGGTTATAAAGTCTGTTAAAAAGATGATAGCGATATTATTGAGAAGAGACTTTGTTATTGATATACGTTTATAAGCCAAATTAATATTAAGAGCTTAGAATCAGCTTTTATAGCCGAAAGATTCTTAGTAATTAATCATTGTTGTCAATGTAGAAATAAGTAAGTAATAGTTGGTGGCTCAATGGTGTGGACTGTTGCCTTTCGACCGGGAGTGCGATGGTTCAAAACCCGTCACTTAGCAATGTGTTTTCGAAATTATATGTACCTACGTTATCCGACGCTCTTACGGTGAAGGATAACATCGTGAAGAAACCTGCGCACGCTTGCGAAGAGATTCAAAGGATGTGTTGAAGTCGGCCAATCCGCACTGGGCCCGCGTGGACGACTAAGGCCTAATCACCCTATACGGGTAGGCTTGTGCCCATCGGTGGGGTCATTTAATGAGCTGATGATGAATATAAAAATAAGGTAAACACAAAAATAAAAGTATGATGGATTTTATTGTAATGACTATATTATATACATATAGATATGATAATTGAGCTTTCCAGCTGCCTCAAATGCAAAATTGTATCATAATACTGCAGGTATCTTGCTATTTGATGACACAAATTAGTCTTATTAAACAAAGTTTATTCGTGACATCGTGACATTCGTAAATCACGGTTTTTAGATGGCCACCTAATTTATTATTAGCAGCGATAAGTTAACTTAATGGATCTCAAACACGACGCAATAGTATAATAAAACTTGTTAAAGATCTTTTGGATCGTATGAGTGCATTTGTATTTTACATGCTAAAATTAATACTAATAAATACTTATTGACGATCCACTTCTTGTTATGTATGTGACGTTGGCTACTACACCAAGGGCTCCGGATTCGATCCCCGGGCAGTACAAACATTCGTGTCCATGATCGTGCCACTTACATTGTTCAGTGCGAAGTACCTAGTAGTTTTTCTTTTATTTAGTTTGTATATAATTATAATTATAGGGCGTCGGTGGCTCAATAGTGTGTCGCCTTCCTTCCAGGAGGACTGAGGTTCAATGTGTTTTCGAATTTTCGAAAATATATGTACGTTATCCGACGCTCTTACGGTGAAGGAAAACATCGTGAGGAAACCTTCATGCACGCCTGCGAAGAGATTTGAAGGTTGTGTGTGAAGTCGTCCAATCCGCACTGGACCCGCGTGGACGATTAAGGCCTAATAACCCTATACGGGTAGGCTCGTGCCCCTCGGTGGGGACGTTTAATGAGCTGATGATGATATAATTCAATATATTTATTATTTTACTGTTGTCGTCGGTGAACGCTGTGTATATGTCGCAGCCATCTGGTAAATTAGCCATCTAATTGAACGCCTAGGCAGTTCGTTAAACACCGGCATCCAACTGTACGAGTATGTTTTGGCCTATAGTTTTCGAACTAAAATCACTCAACGTTTAACAACTTATCGTATTGAAATTCAGCCCTTTCGCAATGACTGACTTTCGGAAAGGCTCAGCCAAGTGATTCAAATTTAGTTCTGCTTTCCTCCGCTAGTAGTCTTCAAAATTTTGAAGCTCATCCCATAACGTTTAAAAGTATTATTCAAGCGTAGGTACCAAAATCACAGACTATTTTTATTGTTACAACATCCTTTCGAGTGAAGCGTCTTAAAGTTGTCATTAGCGCATTAATATACAGTTTCCGCGATATATTATTTCGCGGTCTTACCTGTCAATTCATCTGGTGCAATAATTTCGCGAAAGTTTTTACTCGGTCAAGTAATGGAGCCTTACTGACAGCTTTAGAAGCCCCAAGATTTCCATTCTCAAAACTGCACCGTCCCGGGCCACTTCTTTAAAATGCGGCAAATAATATTCTGCTGTCTGATTGATCGATATAAACAGTGGCAATGCTTGTGTCCATACACTTAGATGTAATCTGACTTGCGAAATTATAAATTTATCCGTTTCGACTATCCCAGAACTTACACTATGTTTGTTTTCATTGTGTTTATTCTGATGACTGAAACACAATCATTCGAATAAATAACTTTATTATTCATAAAAAATGTGTTTTATGCCAATATTTGTCTTTATTTATGTTTATATGTATAAATTTCTTAATCATATGTTTCTGTTTTTATCCATGTTAGTTAGGCCAGGCTAGTACTGTGACCTCAACAACCCGCGAGCTTAGCGACCGAAGCAAGCGTGCCGCGGAAGCGGGGCAAAAACTATTTTTGGTTTAAAATTCAGAACAACGTCTTGATGAGTTACTATTTTGTTTATGGTCACTACAAAACTTTCGAAGCTATGTGGTAAATTTACTCTAGAAACTTCTGGTAGCAAAACAATACAATTTATATCTCGTTAAAATACGTATAAATTTGCAGAAGTTCTTTTTCGGTAACATATAAAACGCAAAATTAAAAATACTTTCGCAACATATGCTCGATTACATTTTTTTATAAAACTTCAGTATTAGTAATACCTATACATAAAAAAATAACATTTATCACAGTAAGATACTTTTTTTCACTCTTCATTGTCCTCACCATTATCTAAGCGGAAGAAAAATGCATCGTGGATGGAAATGCGGTGTGATAGCGAAGAAAAAGAATACACATTTGTCAGTTGCGTAAATACGCTAAGTTTGAAAGTATGGTAGGATCGCGCCCCTACTTCCTGGGTTGCACGGGCGCCTGTGATAATGGATTACGAGTCTAGACGAGACACAAAGCCGTTTCGAGCCCTTTGGCGCATTCCAAGATGTGGTACATACGCGGAGCGGTAGATGAGACATTTTTGTTGAGATGATTAGACCTAACACAAGCTATATCGTTGTTCTGAAATGCTTTAAAAGGTTTCGGTCTTCATTTATTTCGCTCCAAAGACATTTAGTGCTCATCTTATAGTGAATGCCAAAATATAAATTATATTTGACTTGTACTTGAAAATATTTATAACTTGGTTAAGGATAATTTACTGATTTTTGAAATTATTTCATGAGCATCGGTGTCATTTACCATCAGATGAGCTGTTTGCTCGTATGAAAAAGCAGTACAACTACAAAAGTATTACAGCTTCATCTGACAAGAGGCGAGCATAGATAGCTCTCTCCCAAGCACATATGGCTCTCAGTCCAAATTTTACTTGTACTTTTAATTGCTGTGTATGAGTATGATTGTGTAATTGTATATAAAAATATTTACTGAGAGCGTCGGTGGCTCATTGGTGTGGACTGTTGCCTTCCGATCTGGAGGGTGCAGGTTCAAATTTCTTTTTGCATTTTCGAAATTATATGTACGTTTTTTCGATGCTCTTACGGTGAAGAAAAACATCGTGGGGAAACGTGCACAGGCACGCCTATGAGACTCAAAGGTTGTGCGTGAAGTCGGCTGATCTACAAGGGGCTTGTATGGACGACTAAGGCCTATACGCCCTTTACGGATAGGCTCGTACCCTTCGGTGGGGACGTATAATGAGCTGATGATTATGATGATAAAAATATTGCACAGAATTTTTTTTTGCTTCTCATGATTTAATGTTAATCTGTGTCATTTTAGTATGGTAAACATTATGTAGTATAGGGTATATCTGTTTATATTAGAATCGCTTCTCCACCAAAACCTAACCCTAACGCGAGCTATGCGTGTCGCGGCCGACTCCAAGATTGATGGTAGGTTCACATGACACCGCTCGCCCTGAACGAAAGCTACCCTTTTGATGACTTCACTAAACGTTATTTATTGCGGGATTCACTGGGATCCTCCAATCCAAACTCTCCAAATTGTAAATCCATTTAAATTTAAGCCGTGACCCGCGAAAGCTTTTTATCGAAAACTGTTTTTATGTCTCAAACGACGTTTACTCTAAAAGAAAATAGATGTCTTGATTAAGTTTGATTTGGCACATTTGACACACATAAATAAATGTTTAACGGCCCACTGTAGGACACAGGCGTTTTCGCACAACATAGCTTTGGGGAAGAAGCGGAGGAGCGAGATTTCTGGCGCAAAATAATTTGCGATAAGTAGAAAAGAATCCTGAAGCACATTATTTATAAACTTTTAAGTCCATAATATCTTAAGTTTATTTATATTAAATAATATAAACTACAGATGAGTTACCCAATATATGGAAAATATAATGTAGGTGTCAGTATTTTTTTATGCAAATGATTTATGAACTATTAAATCATTACAGGATTTAGCAGTTCATTATACGGACCACAGATTTCCAATACAGGAGATGGGGCAAACCGCGTTTTTAAGTGCGACAAATGTAAGCTCAACGAGCATACACTGCCTGCCAGTTTACGCTCTGTGAGACGAGTCAAGACGCACGAATATTAGAAGAAATTACCGTTTTTTCCCAAAATGCCATCCTGTGCAATTGTACATGCCATCATCGCAATGAATCAGTAAATTTACCAAGAAATATAATAACTTTTCACAGGTAAGAACCGAAAAGAAATTGCGACACTGGGACTGCCTATAAACTTGGCGGCTTGTCCAGTCTAATTGTATATTCGGATGTCTGTGATACGGACACTACTTTCATATATAAGTTCTATTGTTGATATATAAGTGTAGGAATCCTTGTGTTAACGAACAAAGGTTAAGACGTTAAAACTTTGGGATTCTGCTAGCCGAAATTTGTTCATCCTGATTTTAATTACTTTCAAGTCAACATCTCTAAGTTTAGTGCTTAAAGCATTTACAAGTAATCACTCAGAAGGAATATAACCCTTGAAAACACACCTAGGAAAGGGGATACGCGCTTTATTCAATTAAACTACGCAACTGTGACCAAATGGAAAGTTAAATCATTATGTACCACCTGGAAAGTGTACTTAAACCCATCCAAAACAAAACCGATCATGTGTTATAAACTCGGAAATTTCATCTCCAGTTTATAACAAGCGTGCAGCTTGGTTCCATATGCATGTGCATTTCTTATTTTAATTCTAATTTGAAAAGTTGCCGGTGCAGGTGCTGAATAACAACTTTGTATTTCTACAATCCTGTTAAAACATTTCTCAATTTACGTTGTTTTATAACAAATATTCATGAGTATCAGTTATTCTTATACAACCGCTTTAACGCACTTGGTATAATAATAAATACTATTTTTTCGTCAGAATTACAGTGAACCAGTACGTACCTAAGCAAACAATTTGAAAAAACTATCATATTATTGCACCGAATGAGATTTTAAATGATCAGCTATGTTAATAAATTATATATTAAGTTATATTGAATTCATTAGCTAATTACGTAGAAGAAGATTAGGCATCAAAATATCCCTCTAGTTGCAGTAGTCCGGTTGTTAGTTCGGTTGACCGGACTATTGCAACTTTTTAGTTGCAATAGTTCGGTTCGAACTGATCACCGGACTATTGCTACTTATTTAGAAGTAACAGTTCGGTTAATAAAAAGTTAAGGTAAAGTTTTGTTTACTTGCATGTTTTTCCCCATTAACTCGTTTATATTATATAATTATTTGATATTCACGTTAGTACAAGTAAAATGAGCATAGGTATTTTTTGTCGTATGAATATAACTCTTAGGAATATTACAATGATTTGGAAAAGTACTAGGGGACCATACATAACCAGGAGGTTTTGTTGTGAACAAACTGATAATAAGTTCTGTTTACTGAAAAGTACTAATCGACGACTCCGATATACATAATTATTACGGTCTCCTAGTCCTTTTTTTCACTACATCATCTTTTATTATATAAAGTGAGCAAAAAGATCATACCGAACGCTTAATAAAAAAATGTGATTATTAACCGAACTGTTACTACTATAAAAGTAGCAAGAGTCCGGTGCTCAGTTCGAACCGAACTATTGCAACTAAAAAGTTGCAGTAGTCCGGTCAACCGAATAACTAACAACTAGAGGAAAATATTAGCATCATCATCATCATCAGCTCATTAAACGTCCCCACCGAGGGGCACGAGCCTACCCGTATAGGGTGATTAGGCCTTAGTCGTCCACGCAGGCCCAGTGCGGATTGGACGACTCCACACACAACCTTCGAATCTCTTCGCAGGCTTGCATGAAGGTTTCCTCACTATATTTTCGAAAATTCGACAATACATCGGTACGTGTCGGGATTTGAACCTCAGCCTTCCCGGTAGGAAGGCGACAGTCCACACCATTGAGCCACCGACGCTCCTACTACAACTGCAACTACTGACTACTGCAACTAGAGGAAAATATCAGGTAGCATCAAAGTATCAGGTAGTGTCCCATACTTACGGATGGCTCACCGTCCATGGAACTACGATCATCAGGCATCCTGTCATCCTATCGAGCCTTTTTTGCTGAAAATGGCCGGTGTATATGTACTAGCAAGTTATCTTCTCATAATAACATTGAGGTTCGCAGATCAGGTGAATCGGCCAGCGCGTCTACTGGAAATAAAACCATGATGGCCGTGTGCATCGAGCATGTCCAACATTTATATGTATATACATTGATGTAGAAATGTATAATGTAAGGAGGTACCAAAACTAAACACTGGATTTACCTAATAAGGTGCTTCAATCCATGGACGAGAGGGAATGCAACCAAACTCTAAATTGGCATATTATTTCAATCATCAAGCCAAGACAAATACTTTCCACTGGTAAACAACATATGTTTCATATAACATATTCATATACAAGTATATGTAGCTACATAATATTATTATTGCATACTGGGAATGTTCATAGAGTAGGAAGTTCTCTTGAAAATACATTATTCCAAGCTCTCATTTCCTCGGCTTGGACAACCAGAACAGCGTTACAAGATTTAAAAAGGAAATTAAATACTGTAGGAGAATGTTTCTTTTACAATTTAATTTATTAAATTCAGGATTTAAAAAGAGCTGAGAGAAATGACTTGTGTCTTGCGATGCGATAATTATAGAGTGATGTCGATTATTAAGAAATTTTAATAATTTTTGCCTAACAAATAACTTATGGATAATTATCCAAAACATGTAGAAGCAGAATTAATTTAGGTGTACATTTTACAGTCAACCACAATCCACGCGGATTCAATGTTACGGTGTCAATTTAGCATCGAAATTTCAATTAGTTAACCGAAATATAATTAAATGCATAACTGTGAATGCTCCTGTATTGGACTTACGTAGAACTGATATGACGAACGTGCCGTAATACAGTTTCATTATTACATTATTATTTTTTACGATGTATTTTGTTGCTTACATCTTTTAGATAACAGACAAGTTTAATAACACGCATATAAAATTTCTTAAACATATTATGTTTATCCATAATATGTATGAAAACATATTCTTACGGTGAAGGAAAACATCGTAAGAAAACGTGCACACGCCTGCGTAGAAATTCAAAGGTTGTGCGCGTAGTCGGTCAATCCGCACTGGGCTGGGGTCCGCGAGGACAATTAAGGCCTATAGAGAGAGGTACACCCATTACATGTAGGCTCGTACCCCTGAGGGGGGAGGGACGCTTATTGGGCTGATGATGATGATTATGAATAAAAAATATACGGCCAAATTGTATTCATCAGTGCATGTACCTAGATGCTTGGCGTTTTGTTTGTGAAATTGTGGAGTGAATGAAGACGTTTATTATTTATTATACATACTCATATTACTCTCTACTAGGGATCGGTTCGCGTAGAAATCATCAGGAGAGGCTTTTGTTCAGCAGTGGAAATTTTAGCCTGTAAAAATGATGATGGTCATTATACTTATGTGTTCCCCGATCATTACAACCAGGCCGTCTTCAAGGCAAGACTGAATAGACTGTTTCTAGGCAGGCATGATCCATCCTCGGCCGCATCATCACTTTCTATCAGGTGAGATGGCGGTCAAATGTCTGACTATAAATGATAAAAAAAACCTATATCCAAATAAAATATTTTAATGTACTCTTAAGTATAAAATCCTAATTTGCATAAAAGCTAATAACTGTCTTTTTGGAGTGCAAACAGTACAAGTACCGCCTCTATATTTATATCCCTTTGTAAGCTCGAGCGTAGACGCATGCAACCCATTAGCGCCAGCGACTCGCGAACTATTCCTATTAATTAAATTTAATTGTGTAGAAACACACCCAAGTTCGAGTAGGTAAGTCTGATGAACTCGAAAATTAATTTGTATATAATACTCATTTTGTGAGTAAAGATTTGTATTCTGGCTATATTGCAAGTTCGTCGTTTTCCGTTTTAACTACCCATACTCCGTTCTTCCCACCTCAGTCATTGTCGCCTAAAGGGAAGCCCCCAAAACCAATTTGTTATTTAAACTAAGTTACTGAAATAAAATATTTGTATTGTGTTTGAGCATTCCATTTGTAATTGAAAATAACGTTTTAATTACCGCATATGAATATACCGAACAGACACAAATTAATTATTTATTTTGCCTGGAATCCTATTTTATTTCCAATTATATTGAAATACGTTCGATAAAAATATCTTCGTAGCTTAAACCCAATTCAAATAAATCTATATACACTAACTTGATGTACACTATCATTTTAAAATTCGAAAAATGTAGTCACTTTATTCTTAACGACTCTGACGATTCCGAAACGCTAATCTTGAAAATAATAATGCTCACAATTAGATTCCGAATCTCATTACAATGCCATTATCGAGCCAACAAAAATAAAATACTCTGTTATTTTGTTGTTAGGTTCACAAAACTTTATAAGGAGCGTTGAGGGGAAACCTAAATTTAATTACGTGGTGCATTCAAAGTGACATCTGTTAACCTATAAAAGCTTTGTATTGTGCATTCGGACGTACTGGTGCGCAATGTTTATTCAGTTATTTAAATGTAGTCGAAAAGAGTAGGCGTGAATAAGTTCTTTTTAAAGTAGCGCAAGGTTTCTCATAAATTCGATTGAAGAGAAAACTGTTTAAGAGTTATAGTTATTTCAACAATTATTATGAAACACATCTAAGATGCGAAAATCTTAACTGGATTTTATATCCTGTTTTACTAATGAATTCAATGTACCTATTACTCGTACCAATTAAGTTTTAATAATAATAAAAGGAAACCAATTGTCTCCACACCTACTCATCTCGCAGGTGCCGTAAAAAGTGGCTTAGGGGGAAAACAATATTAATAAATAAATATCTACTGATATTCACAGAGCGCCATCTAGCCCCAAGTTAAGCGTGAAGCTTGTATTACGGGTCCTTAACAATTGATAATCATACTTATATATTTTTTTGTGAATACATACATATTATACATAGAAAAAGCCTAGCCCAATACGAACAGATATGTCATGCACACAAATATTTCAGCAGTTGTAAAAAACACCTCATGTTTGTTAGGAGGCCCAGATTCACTGGACTGTTAGGTAAAAAAAGTAAGAAAACATGTTTAGGGTACGTATTTAGCGACCATTTTACATAATTTGAAACGTTTTTGATAATCTTTGCCAAAGCATCTATTACATCTTTGTGGTACAAACATAAAGACGGTTCTCTTCTTTACCCATCTTGGTTATAACGTGGTAGACATGAAAAAAATGAGTGCTTTTGAAAAGGTAAATTGAAAATCTGATTTCATCAGATATTGAAGTCCTAATAGATTAGATTTATGGATTACAATCTTATTTGCAAACACAAATATTAAAACATTTTATAAAATGTATGTCTCCCAATAAGACTGTTGCTAGTTAATAAATTAATTTAGGAATCAGTTTTGAATTTTAATTTATTTAAGATCTTAATTTATTTTAAGTTTGATGTTAGTATTTTGAATAAACATAATTATAGTAGCGCACTATTTCACTGTTTTGTGCATAGCCTAGTGTAGATAGAATAAAATACCCTGAAAAGTGGAAACGGAAAAACAGCATTCAGTTAATTAGTAATTGTATTACCAGCTAGTAGCTATTGTATAGATAGGGTGTATAACTATGCTTGTTACTGGTTTCATCACTGCACATATTGAAGAGTATTCTGTAAGAATTATTTTAGGGTTATCTTTGAATTCCAACTCTTATACCAAAATACAGTGGCCCAGTTGCTTTGATAATGAAAATATGTTCTTAGACTGTTTTTAACGACTGTAGTTTTTTTCCCTCATTTATAAAAATGATGCAATGCCAATATATCATTAACATGATTAAAAATAATAATGTCTTGACTAAAGGTTTCTTGTCGTAATTTTTGTCTGGCCCATCGTACTCTTGATTTATCAATTACTTCGTCATTAGTTTTGGCATTCTGTAAAACTAGAAAATTGACAATCGCAACTGCTCTATAAAATAATCCGCAACATTCTACACATACATATGAAAAAAATATTAAGGAATTCTAATTAAGGCTTGTATTGATCCATTTGGTGAACTTTGTTGCGAAATTTTGTTGCTGCCTCCAGATCTATTATTTATCATAGCAGACAGTTCATCAAATCAACAGTTCTTATTATTATATTATATATATTTTTCAATTAAGAACAGACTCACTCTTCATCAGAACCTTTTGATCAATAATTAAACAACTGCAAGTTTTAAAAGTAAAGAAATACTTTTAATTTTTTTTGATAAGATTTTGGATTTCTTTGTTGTCTGTTTTATTTGATTGTAAGACGATCTCATTGTGTTGTTGTGGATAGTTAATTTTGAGTTATTTCTACAGTAGTTCGAAAATGAAACATATGATAATATATTACGATACTAATGGCGCAAAGTAATGAAAATTTTGCGTAAATAAATGCGTGCAATCTTGATTACCTCTTCTCTTGTTCTGTCCTAATCATCTGCATTACCTGCGAGTGATTGTGTTATGTGGCGCCAAATTGCAAATCACCTCTCCCTTGCCCATCCCTATTCGCTAGATGGGTCTAAAAATATTACAGTAAAATAATTTTAACATTATTAATAACTTTCTTAATACGTTGTTAAGTATTAAAAAATAAAGACGCTCAAATGCGGCAAACTATTGAAATTTCTCAGTATTCAAATGCAATGCGTGGATAATTAAGTGTGCCTATTTTTCCACAAATGAATTTTACTATTTATTTACCTTATGTATCCATACGAATTTGGAACGCAGGTTAAAAAAGACGTTGCATAAACTGGAAATAGTCTTTTAACTGATGACTGAACAGGGCACGGCAATCACAAATTTCGTTTTATTATTTGACTAAAAAACTAACTACTTTGCACACTTTTTGACAGCTACTAAACACTCAACGTAACTTTGTCTTGCTACCATATCAGACCACACATAAAAACGGCCAAAGCCTTTCTCAAAGGAATCTATCTTTTAGAATGACACGTGAATAGCACCCTTAGTAGTGCAAAGAGGAAGAGTAACCTTGACTCCCAGAATTGGAAGAAATATATTTAATGTTGATAATTTTTGCAAGTACATCATATAACGATTCGCCACAAGCCTATTACCTCCCTTTGCACAACATAGGCCTTCCAGCAAGGGAAAGTTATGGAGAGATTGGGCCGTAATCCAGCCGCAGGCCAAATGCGATCCATTCTAAGATTGTAGCCGGGATCGACGGCTTAACCTGCTTTACGAAGCACGGAAACTTATTTAATTTTAACAGGTGATTCAATGTCTAATCAAACTAGGAATACCCGCACAAAGTGAGCTCGTCATGCGATTTTTCTGCAGGATCGTAGCCGAATTCAAGGCTCCGGGGGTTACCGCAATCTCTTAAAACAGTATTAGTATAATGATACGTCAGCATTTTTGTACTAGATAAGACGAACTAATATTATTGTAGCGCTGTTTTAAGAGATCGCGGTAACCCCTGGTCATTCAATCATTATTTGTTAAACAAAACAATATTTCTTTTCGAAATTTAGGAAATGAAATCTGACTACGCAACTCACATATCGCCACATATTTTCACAAATAAATTTCAAAAAGCATGTGCCGAATTGAAATATGAATAACAGAACGTGTAAAGGCATCTGCCCGTACGGAGACTGCGAAAGAGCAAAATTTAATATTAAATTAAGGTGTAGCGTAGAAACGAGAATGGGGCGAAGGTGGGAATAAATCCTTGTGATATATGAGACCCGGATCGGGAGCGGTGACAATTTTTGAGGATACTTTTAGGTTATATCCGAATACGAACGTAGGTAGGTAGTATACATGAATGTATAAATTCAACTTTGTAAATCTATTCGATATAGGTAACGCTTTTTCTCCATAAATAAAATGAAGCGTCACGTACCAATGTGTTTTTGAATTTTCGGAATTATATGTTAGTTTATCCCACGCTCTTATGGTTAAGCGACACGTGGTCCTGCGCACGCCTATGATTGAGTGTGAGACGGCCAATTAGCAGTGAGCCCGCGTGAAGGACTAAGAGGTGGTGTTGTGTCTGCAGATAAAAAAAAGTTTTTGCTTCAACACACGTAACTTGGTAACAACTGATCCTTGCAGCTGATAGATATATTATGTATTTATTACTAATTCTCTATATATTGTACAAATAAATTCGATGTGTATTGGATTCGATGTTTATTGGATACAATGTCCAATCCAGTATATAAGATTCATTATTACTCAACTATTTTTGTTTATGTATTTCTAAATGTCATTTAGGTACGTTAATATAAATTAACTATAGATCTTTGTAGACTACTAAAAATAACTGCTTTAATAAGTCATAAATTATTTTACAATTTTACCACTACCTTTCACATTTATTTATACACTGTCAAATAATTCACAAAAGGCTCAAGAAAGTGAAACTAACAATAACCTTATCGTAGTTAGTGAATACGGAGCCATTTGTTTGCTGGCGTCGAAGGATTTAAGAGTTCTAGTAAGCGTAAATTCAATATTGAAAAACGCAATGCATTTTAATCAAAACGGCATTAGTGTAATCGCATACGAATGTACGCAACTAGCTCGAGACACATTGCAGAGCTGTGTTTAAGCATTGAATGTGAACGTATTTTTGAAATAATATAAGGTTGTTATAGAATATACTAAACAGATAGTAAACAATAAATTTATCGACTTTTTTATACAAAAGTGTTTCATTGGAATAAAAACAAATTGTGTTTTGCTATATTTTTTCGGAGAAAAACTTTAACTCAAACTCAGAATAAATGATTGTATTATGTTATCAAAGAATTACTTATATGCCCCTCCCAACAAATAATTTTCCTACTTTACTTATTATGATTTGGTAGTAAGTTTCGTAATAAAAGAATGCATTTATTTGATCTTTCAGATTGGTGCTTTATTAATGATTGGTGTTCATTAAGTCCCAAATGTCCTCGGAGAAAAATAGCATATGCATTTTTATTGTGTTTATTTTTCTTAATTAATTATTTCTTCATATTGCTTTAAGCTTCGTTCATGTACTCAAAGGCCGGTAATAAAAAAAAATCTTTCTTTTTTTTAAAATGAAATTAACATGAACTCCTTATTTTGCTTGCATTTTAAAATAAATCGCATACATATTTTGCGAACAATGGGACCGTGTGTCGTTAGTATTGGTAAGGGGCGGCTCACTTAGTTCAAATACAAATACAATACAAATATTTATTGTGCATAATAATGTTACAATTTGTACATACCAAAACCATTATAACCCAGACAGTTACAGTTTATTTCTTAAATTGAGCTAGGCATAACTAGTAATACATCAATCATTTTATTTTGTAGGTAGGTACAGAAAACACAATCCTTTACCTTCCGTACTAGTACAAGACTGTGTTACGGCAAAGTAGTGATAGTCTTCCTAAACATAAGGTTCGTTTTAAAACGAGTGCATTTAAGTTTAGCGCGTCTAACAAAAATATAACTTCGGATGAAACAGCTTCGAGTTTGGTAAACAATTTTGTACAGTATATGCAAAGTATGTAGATAAAATAAAATAACGAAAATAAAACTAACTTAACTAACTAAAATGAGCCAATCTTTTTCTGCGCCAATGAGAGTAGGATTATTTAAAATATATATATATACACCTATACACAGCATTACATATACATACATATTATATAATACTATGTATAAATATATATTATACACATATCAAATTTATGAATTACCACATAATTATATTTATACATACATATACTGATACACACATATACATATGCACACATAGGTCCATGCGGATGCTTAAATGTGTTGTAATAAGAATTCTTACTGTTTGTTTACACAATATTTGGTATGATTTTTATACTTATGTATGATATTTATCATTTATTGTACCTATATGTGTCATAAGCATGATTGATATGATGGTTAACTAGAAATTGTGTTCCTAAATACATAAAATAATATTCATAGATATGAAATTTTATACATCATAACTTATAAGTAAAATTACATAAATTATCCATATATTTGAAATAGATTTTCAGTCCTGTCATAGTCATAGTCCTTAAAATAATCACAAAGGGATCTCTTACATAGGGCTTTTGATTTATTTTGTAATGTGACTTCTTTGCTGATACGATTATATAAAAATGGTCCTAGAAAAAAAGAAAAACTATGAGCGAAACTTGTTTTACATAGGGGTACCTTAAAAACGATATAAGGCCTCCTATCCGATTCATGATTTTTCTCTAAAGAATGCTGTTTTAGAATTACTTCTTTAATGTATAATTGTCGAACAGAGAGAACCTGGAACTCTTTGTATAGCTCTACTGTGGGGTACCTAACGTGCTTATATAGCATTACTTTTAAGATGGCTCTCTGAGCTCTTTCTAATTTTAGTAGTGTTGTCTTATGTGTACCACCCCACGCTGTTATGCCATAAGAAAGTAGTGATTGGCATAGACTATAGTACACAATTTTGTTTACGTTATCATTCTCTAGGTGTCTTATCTTTTTAAAAACTGGTATTAATTTACGCACACGACCCTTTAGATTATCCACGTGCTGCTTCCAGTTCAGATTTTGGTCAACAAGTACACCCAGGTACTTAATAGTAGTGGACTTTGAGAGAGTATAACAATTACATCTCGTGTCATCTATGCATGTATGCGATTTTAGAACAAATTGTGATAAATTTTGATCAGACTTAATTGAAAACATTATATATTTGGTTTTTATCAAATTTAGCGTTAGTAGGTTGTTATTAAGCAAACTGATTATATGTCTCAAGCCACTCTCAGCCTTTGACCTCACATCATCCATGTTTTATCGGTAAAAAGCAAAACTGTGTCGTCTGCATATGTGATAATTTTACAGTTTACTAGATTTGAATTGCAGATATTGTTAATATAAATTAAAAAGAGTGTGGGGCCCAGTACTGAGCCTTGAGGAACGCCATAATTTAACGGCTGTACAGAACTGAAAAAGTTATCAACTTTAGTGCACTGATATCTATCTGATAAATAATCCCTAAAAAGATCCAGTGGCAGACCGCGAACACCAATTTCTTCCAGTTTACAAAGCAGCAATGGTATCGATACGGTATCGAAGGCCTTGGCCATATCCAAAAAGATACCAAGGCATTTCAGTTTACTATCTAAACTCCCCACCACATGAGTAACTAGTTCATTAATAGCATCAGCTGCAGATTTCTTCTGTCTAAAACCGAATTGATTTCCAGAAAGTAGGCTATTAGATTCTAAATATTGTATAAGACGATAATTGATGACCTTTTCAAGAATTTTGGCCAGTGTGGTTAGCAATGATATAGGGCGATAATTTGATATATCATGTAAGTCACCCTGTTTGAAAATTGGAATAACAACTGTTTTTTTAAGAGCTCTAGGAAATAGACCGGAGGAAATACTTAAATTACAAATGTGAGTTACAGGCTCAATTAATAGACTAGAAAATTTCTTGAAGAAATTTGATGACAGACCATCCCATCCCGAAGATGATGTATTTTTTAATGAGCGTATTATATTTTCTATTTCAGTTTTGTCGGTTTCAAAGAGAACAAAAGAATCTTTTGGAGTGTTTTCACATTTATAATCCCTAGTCAAATTTTCCTGTGTTGTGTTTAATGTTTGTAAAACCTGTTTGGCCAGTTTGCTACCCACACCTACAAAAAAGTTGTTAATATGATTCAAGGAATCTCCAGGAGAATCCTTCATTTTGAGCAGATTTGATGTGTCAATTAGCTTACGAGATCTATTTAAGGAACAAACTCGTTTTATAGTTGTCCATGTCTTTTTAACATCTTTTTGATTTCTCTGTAATTCCGAAATATCATGCGCTTTTTTAAGATTACGTAGTATATTGGCGCAGTGATTCCTGTAGCGCTTATAAGTTATTTGTAAATTCATGTCATTGGGATACTTTTTGTGTCTCTGGTGCAGTGCGTCCCTGAATCTCACACATCGCAGTAGCCCGGTGTCATCCAGGGCTTAACAATATTTTTTCTGTTTGGTAGTTTAATATTATGCGAAGATTCATTTACAATCCTATTTATCTGAGTAATGAAAGTATCAGTAGCAATATTAACATCAGTGATCCCATAAAAACTATCCCAGTGAAAAGCCTTCAACAATTGTTCAGCCTTCATATCATTCATCTTAGTATAGACCATATTTCTTTTTCTAAGGTCGTCATTGACAGTAGATACTTCAACAAATACCGTATTATGGTCTGTGATCGAGGATAAACACACCAAGGTTAGGATTTTATTGTTGGATTTTACAAAGCAATGATCAAGACTTCTCTTATCACGGGTGGGTAAGGTGTGGCTCGGCATCAGTCCATGCATTGCAAGGAGATCCATGTAGTCATCGGATCTGCTATCACTATTAGACTCACTAATGTCGATATTCATATCTCCAATCAGAAATATTCGTAACATGCTTTATATTAAGAAGTAATGTATCAATAGAGTTTTGAAAGTTATTTGTAGAAGTAAAAGAGGGCGATCTATATACGCAAATTAAAGAATAGTTGTTACCCAATTGTACCACTAAGCAATCAGCCTCATCTATAATTGGCTCGTAAACAGATACATTTTGCAAATTTTGTCGAATATACACCACGACACCTATTTTGATTGATATGTCTTGTCGTTGTGTAGTAGTTATAATTCATCATATCTGGTATAAGACTAGAATTTTGCAGCCAGCACTCCGTCAAAATAATCATCATATTCAATTTTACTTCTTGTGAGAAAAACTTCGAAATCATAAAAATTCTTGTTTATACTTCTAATATTTTGAGTAATAATTTTGAGTGAAGTCTTTGATTCAGTCCCATATGATAGAAAATCACCCGGATCACCAACTAGTACTGATTCACCGACGTTGATTTGGTCAACGTCAGTGGCAAATTCATTAATATGACTATCCATTTTTAAAACAGAAATATTTTTGTATAATATTTAATTGATGATTAGTTGGTGAAAAGATTTGGACTATGAAATGACTGTTTCCATAAATATTAAACCTTTTATATCAACTACATATATAGAAAAGATAATATATATATAAAAGATATCTGACGGTCAGACTTAAGTTGGCTCAATCTGTAAAAATAGCTAAGGTGATGTTTAAGAATATTAATAGCTAAAGAAATTATTTCCAAGGCAATAAACAAAACAACTAAAATAATGAAAACTAAAAAATTGTACAAAAAATTATGGTGATTCTGGCTTACTAGTCAGATAGAACTGAGGGTTTCCACATGGGCGCATGATCTCAGCACTACAGCAGGCTCACCGTCAGATTTCCGGATAAGAACATTCCCACGGGAAGTCCAGCAATACTTAAAGTTGTCATTTTTCACGAGAACACGAGCAGCTGCAAGAATTTTCTTGTTAAATGGAGTCAACGCTTCAGATATGTACACAGGCAACCGAGAACCGTTTAACCCAAGGTGGTGAGAATTCAGTTTTGCGTCTTTATTTTCTCTATTGAAGTCTTTGGTGGCTTTGAGGAGTACATCTTTTTCCTTCTGATTTTCAAACTCAACGATTATTGGTGAGTTTTTCTTCCCTTTCCTATAGCATTGTGCAACATTGGGCATAGTAGAAATTGTTAAAGTTGAATATAGAGAGCACAATAAATCTTGCAAGTTTTCCCTGTCCTGTCTGGGAACATTTCTAATTTCTACTCGGTTCCTATAACGGTCCTTTTGAAGTTCGTTTATCTGGGTCTCGAGTTCATCAATACGTTCCAAGGCAGCAGAATGTTTACTTTCTAGAGCAATTATTTTCCCACTCATTTCTTTGAAGCTCACTGCATTTGCCTGCAACAACTCCAACATCTGTGCATTTGACTGTAATATTAAAGTATTTTGTTGCTTCATTTCTTGAATTTCTGCATTAAAGAAGTCCTTGAAAGATTGCATTAGGGATTCTTTAAGATCATTTGTTTCATCAAAAATTTTCCGCTTCCTAATGTTCACATTTCTTATGACTTCGTTTTCATGCGATTGAGAGTGAAGGTTTGGTTGTGAGGAATACATCGCCGAATGATCAGATGCAGGTGTGCGAGGCATATCGCAAATTTTGCATATACTACGCGTATGAGTGACGCAGTGAAATCACCTTGCCACTAACAAGTCCTTCTATCCCAGGTGTCACCACTGCCGCGCGAAATTACCGGTTACAAGCTTAGGCTTAAGCAGCAAATTATATTCGGTAATTGAATTCAGAAAGTATTACTTTAGAAATAAAATCTAATTTTGAACGACAGAGATTTCGCTATTTTAAATAAAAGTTGTACGCGACCACTGTGTTCGATTGTTCGGATGAATAAGTTCATGTTGTTATACCACCCTATGCAGGGGTTGTAAACCTATAAACTGTGTACTAAACATTTAATAACACCAAATTATGTTAGCTTTTTGGCTTAACTAAGACTCTGGAAAACTATTTAATTATGTATACCTTTGCATGCACAAGTTGCCGTAAAGTTTATAATGTTAGAAAAAGTAAGTGTGATGTCTGTAGACACCTATATTAATTTATTAAACGGACTTACACTTCCTCCAAGCTTAAAAGATAAATATATTTTCTTGTTCAAGGAGAAAGTTACCAAAAAAAATTTAACATTTAAAAACTCCACATATTTGTTTATACATTTTAAATATAGTACTTGGTGACTACATATACCTAACTTTATAACGAAAACGGTATTCAAAGAGACATTAATCAAGGCAACAAATTGAATTTGGTCCATCGACGGTCAATTGGGGTGATATCGGAATAATTTGCATAGTTATTATAAACATGGGTCAGTCTCGCATAAACCCTGCTCGATGACAGCTCCCGCCTCTACTCATAGAATGCAAATATAGTCACAGCTTATTTGGTGTCTGGATGTGGTAGGGATTATTTAATAATAATAACTGTTTTTAATGTTTACTTGTCCATCGATTGTTTTGCCATTGGATATATTACGGATAGAACGTATGCAGAATCTGCAAACTATTGTTGAGCATAGCTATAACTTTAAAAAAGTTTTCACACGTACATAATGCCAAAGAGTCGTTCTTATTCATACTTTTAAAAGATACATATTTTTTATTATCCTGAAGTTGTATGATTCGTAACTGCGATCTGTATTTAAGCGCCAATTTACTAAACCTGTAATCACAAACTGTAGAAATTTTAAAGTATTAGAACTGATGCATACTGACTGACACTGTTTACGAATTAAAAACATTAAGTACACTTACAAGACAATATTAATTACACTGCCTAAGTATCATCATTTCAAACCCTCATAAAACGAAGTCTATTTGCATGATGCAAATTGACACCACGTCCAATTTAGGCGCTACAACTGTAAGAACTCTGAAATCAAGTGCAGTGACGCGGACTAGTTCCCCCGCCCGAGTAACATATCGGAGCTTATTTGCTGACTGATTTTGGTATGCGTATAAATATCCACTACTGCGTTTTCCGCTCGGCGTTTTCACAAGATATTTCTTATTTTGTTTATAGTTGCTTCATTATACGACACTAGATTTTACACCTTTAAAAATAATGTATGGTGCTTAAACCTATATTAGCATTCAGACGAGTTCTGAAATGGAGCGTCTTGGCAAGCGTAGCATAGAACGCCCACAGGCTCGATAGACTGAATAGGAAAAGTGGAGGACGGGCTTGAATAATGTGTAAAAAAAATTGCAAGTGGCAAAATCATATTTTTTTGGATATAAGCGTAGTAGGTTTATTTAATGTTACATTTATAAAAAGTCATGGAAAAATAACTCCATGAATCGTAAAGAAACTAAAAATTCACACACGAATCACTTGATTTACTTGTTACATTCGAGAGAGCGTCGGTGGCTCAATGGTGTGGACTGTCGCCTTCCTACCGGAGGGCTGAGGTCAAATCCGACACGTCCAATGTATTTTGAATTTTCGAAAAATATATGTCGTTATCCAACGCTCTTACGGTGAAGGAAACATCGTGAGGAAACTTCATGCACGCCTGCGAAGAGATTCGAGAGGTTGTGTGTGAAGTTGTCCAATCCGCATTGGGCCGCGTGGACGAAGGCCTATCACCCTTACGGGTAGGCTAGTGCCCTCGGTGGGGACAGTTTAATGAGCTGATGAATGATGATGACTTGTTACATTTAGTTGTCTTAGTTTTTCGAAATAAGTACTTATAGTATTTTAGTATGTCAACTATAGTTTTTGATATAAATATTTCATGACATAAATTTGTATTGCATGGCGTGGCTCATAACAGTGAGTTTAAAATGGATCATGAGTCATGCACCATATTTAAAGAATCAACAAGATAAACATGAATTAAACATTTGTTACTAGTATTGATTGGCAATTATACTTGGGTGCAAGCATGCTTCAATCGTGGAAATTTATATTAATAAGTAAGGTGGAATATGGTACATTGTGCAAATTTTCAAATGTCGGAAATGTTTATGAAACAACATATTGTTGTGTCTTTCTTGAATATTTACCAAAATTATTATCGAATATTATTGAAACTCCAAAATGATGGTAAGCTCTCACCAGCCATAAAATCATCAAATGAACCGTGACATGGAAACAGTTATATTCAGATACCAAATTAAATCCGCATAATTTGGTTTTATTTAATACAATATCATAAACAAGCAAGTGATTCCTTTGTTCTACAAAGACGCCAGTTAACTACAACTTAGTTTGTTCTTACATAGTTGCTTCTTCTTAGTCGAGAATAGAACTTAATTAAACTTGTCGAAAAAATATGTAATAGGCTAGCTTCAAGTATTTTAAAGCGTATTTCTTATGTTCTCTTTATGTCGAATAATAACATTAAGAGAACATGAGAAATACGCTACGAAATACTCGCGAAGGATTTATAATATGTAGCAAAACAAGCTGTTTGCACAAGTGAGCCTTAGAGTGAGGTGCCCTATTGCCCGTATAAGGTATGATAGCTTTTGTTAAGATTATTTCGTTAATTAGTTTATATTGCAATCGTGTACAAAAACACTAAATACAAAAATATATTGTTGCTGTTTTTATGCTATAACAAGCAAAAACTGATCACGAGCCTCCCGATTGTGTTATTTCAAAACGGTACGTTTTTTATTATGTTTCGCTTGCCGTTCAGTATTTCGTTCCTAGGATTCAAATGCGTTTGTATTTTTTGATGTTTGGTATTGCCATACATTTTGTAAAGGTAAATACAGCATGGCTGTGGAGAGATCGAACTATGCAGCTTCCTTTCATTCTCAAAGTTTGTCTCTAAGTTGCGTTTACGGCACCCTTAGGAGTATTTGGGGTGATGACAAATGTATTCAAATCAGCCACCTCTTCATACAACAATTAAATATTGGTATGTTGGTTGTTTGCTGGTAGTATTTGGTTGGGAGTAACATCATAAAACAAAATAAGGCCTAGTGATTGTGATGATCACATATAAAGTATAGATAAATACCTAACAGCAAAGTACTAACAATTTTAATTTATTCAAATCTATTCCAAAAACCTATTTGACTCATGTGTCGGATCAATCAAGAGATCTGAATTTATGGACAATTAGTGAAGAGAGGAGCAAAATCTGTAGCATATACTCATCCTCAGCTCATTTAACATCTCCAATGAGCGGCACGTGCCTACCCGTATAGGGGTATTGGCCGACTTCACACACGACCTTGGTATTTCTTCGTAGGCGTCCGCAGGTTTCCTCACGATGTTTTCCTTCACCGTAAGAGCGTCGTTTAAACGTACATTCATAAATTCGAAGAGACATTTGTATGCGCCGGGATTTGAACCTGAACCCTGCAGATCAGATGGCAGCAGTACTCACTAGCCGGTAACTCTACCGACGCTCTTAGCATATAGTCATTTGCATAAAAATAAATAAAGTCGTTTTGAATATTAAATGTTCCATTATTTAGGGCTGGACAGGATATATTCATCCTTTTCAATAAGTACTCAATCATTTTCCCAGCAGATATATTGGCATGCTGTGTTTACTTTTCTAAGAAAATTTTGTATTATAAGCATATTGTAAAAAGACAAATTCATCATTTAACCAATGCACATCACAGGCTATGCTTTACGACATAGGTATGGGGAGATTGAGTCCTTATTCACTAGTGGGCCGTGGTAACGGTGGGATCGGTATTTACCACTACATAATATCGTCCTAAGATGCCTGGGACAACGGTTTAACGAACTTTACGAAGAAAGCATGGAGGGACTCGAAATCATATTTTTCCGTTACCTGCCATGATTTATCATAATCATTTTGCTTAACTTGCACAATCGTCATTCATATGCACTAGTCGCTATGTCATCGAATAATAAAAGTGTTACAAAAAGATGAGAGGCAAACAGAGTTATTTAGATAACAATTAAAGTTGAAGTGTGAGTTATTATACATCAAAGAATATTTTCATAGCATTACCATACTACATACTGGAATACAAACGACTCATATACTTTATGAAATTCCATTTCAGAGGTACCTACAATGTATTCAACAGTGAATTTGTCACTTTTAATCCTTTGAATACGAACACCGACTGTTTTGAATATTAAAACGTCTAGTTAGCATGTAAAGTGAAGTCGTTCCGAAGTTTACTACTCGCATATGTCTTACTTAATAATCATCGTTCAGTTTAAAATGTGACATTTTCCAGTTTGAATTTATCATAAACCGCTTCTGTTATAAGATGTAAATTGAATATTTGCCCTGAAACCATTGTTTTTGAATTTAATTATAAAGTATTTTTTTTAGATTTCGACTTTTAAAATAGCATTTCTTTTGTGCGCACTGTCAAAAAGTTGGTTATAATTTGAAAATAAGGATAATTATATTAATATCTACACTTACACCAATATAACGATAGATGCAAAACGAAAGAAGCATCTTCAAGTTGTAAATGAGCTTCATGTAAATGAACAAAAGGAAAATTGACATTGTTTGCTCGAGTAAAACAATCGTTAATCGGATCGCCGCATAACTTGTTTCGTTGATTCGTTGATACGGTTGACAGTTGTTCGATAATTGGACGGGGACAATTAGCCTGGAGTGGTTAATATCGGTGGCTATGTCACAGCGATCGTCCCTCGGCACTCGATGTCACGCGCAATCGCTTTGTGCTAATACACATATGCGAGGTCGAAAGGTACTGTACACATGTAAACTTCCTAAAGGAAAAAAGTGCCCACTTTATGAAGAGCGTAAATGTTAATTTTAGATAGTGTAATGTATAGAGTTTTTCCGGCCGCCTTAAATACATTGTGCAAGCATCATACTATCATGAATTAGATTGTGTATTTGTTTATTATATAGCTATGTTTTAAAATAACGACTTGACTCGGTTTGCCCGCTTATTAATAAGCTGGAAGGAATTACTTTTTAATGTCTTTTGTTGTTATCTGTTTGTGATGTATGATTTGTTTTCTTACGTACGAATCATGCGATACTTAGTTTTTTTTTTTAACTATGGTAAATGTGGGTAATGACGCCGTTGCTTCGACTAAAGCGCAAAAGATTCGACTAATGCGTACGGTAGAGGTCTTCCATTCATAAAAATGGTATGGATGAAATTTCGAATTTTGCCTCGATGTGCGATGATGAAAAGTGGCGGCAGAAACGAGTTCGAATAATTTCCCCTAACACTCCCCGTGATTAAAACGATAGAGGATGCAGAGTGAGGCCACATCCCTACGCAAACCCAAAGGGTCAAGCTTTTCACAGATAGCAGGACCGTTGACGATTCGAGCTGCTCGTCTCTGGACACGGTTAAAGGGAAGAACCTGGTACTGAGGCGCACCCACCCTTATATGACAGCAATATTATTTATATTTTTTATCTCTATTTTTATAACCAACGATTTCTGCTGGTATTTTTTGAACAACAAGCCGATTTGTGTTCTTCAGCTCATACACGTTTTGTGTTGTCCAATGAGTGAGGTTACCGGATAAACTTAATCTTCCTATATTTTGTCTCCCCTATCTCTTTTTTAAGATTGCCAACGCGTTCTTTATTCAATACGATTGATCTTGCGGGTGATATTAATTATTAAAGCAAAAATCTCCAAATACTTACTTGATTTTTCAACGTTATTTTGGAACCTAGCCAAAAATATTATGAATCTAAAGCTTATTTTTTTATATCATAGAGGCTAAAACCGAGATCATGGCTAAACGCTTACGGGTAAGTACCCGTCAAGAGACTCTTTACAAATTCCAATGTGGCTGTTTTACGGTTTCACTGACCGTACTAACCAGCATAGTTTACAAAAAGCACCCTATTTTCCACTTAATTTCTGGACAAAATTCGTCTACACCATGTTTTAGGTATTGATCTCACTGAGCTTCCTGAAACTTAATGAGGTAATATGTATGAAAATTTTCAAATTACATTGTTTTGTTTTTCTGGGAAAAATCATTATTCTTTTTGATTGTAATAATAAAACCCAGTAACTAATTAACATAATACTGTTTTTGGAATGATTAACTATTTATCCATTCATTTGTATTGAGGGTACTTCAAAATGGACGATCAACAATCCCCTCCTTGAATAAATACTATATCACATAATAAATAAATTGAAGTTTGTGGTTTGTAATATTGAAATGTTAATTTTTTTTGCATGCATATATACGCCAAAATAAAATCAATAACAATTGTTTTCTGTCTTTCTGTCCTTTATTTCGGATAATCTCTGAACGGCTGAATGGATTTGGGCGAAACCTTTTTGGCAGATAGCTGATGTAATAAGGAAAAACATAGACAACTTTTATTTTGAACAATACTTTTTGTTTGGGAAAATAAAGCATGTCTTACCGCGTTGCGGCCGCGCGTCGCGAGGTGCAATGAAGCAATTTTAGGTAACGTTTTACTGCGGGAGAAATCTTATGGTATCGTGGGTAATACCGCGGTGAACAGCTAGTTGAAATTAAGTTTTATCTACTTATTTAATTTGAGATAACATGACATGATACTCGTGAAACTATATTATAACCTGACAACTGTTTATTGCGAGACGATGAAGCTGCTTGTTAAGCAAATTTACACTTCTCATGTGCCCCTTGTAGAACAAATGTAGTTCTGATTTGTAGATATATACTCGCAGTCAACATGGCATTGCCCTTCCTGGGTCACTGTTGACACATTTATAGGACAAGCTATCAATGGAGGAGCATCGCGAGTATTAATCCTAGGGTCCATTCTTTTATTTTATTATATTGTAGTAAATTACATTCTCGCTTGTAACGACCATAATACTTCCGCTGAGGACCCCTCAATACACAGATCTTTCAATCCTTATGTGACATCTGATCTGATGTTATTTGCTATCCATATCAAAAACTTCATACACAATATCTGGTTTTTACCCAAAAGATATTATTCCTTGGCTTATTCATAAAGGCATTTAGGCATAAAGTGAGTAGGTTTTTGTTAATACAAACCTAGAGACAGTCTAGTGATGACAGTAAAACAACACTTTCATACATTGCCATTGTGTTAGTATCACGGTAGAGCAGGCCTTTAATTGTTTTTACTTTTTTCGCAACAGTACGGTGCTCACCGGGATGGGAATGGAAAAAAGTTTATTGTTAACGCTTTACATAGGAACACTTGGACAGTGTTTTACCGCGTTGAAAATAAATACCAGAATCGAAAAGAAAAAACGTATCGTAGTGGACAAAATATTATCACAGAAGAGTAGCTTTTTAGTATTAAGTTAGTTGATACCATGTGAAAATTCTGGTTATTTGTAAAAAAAAGTTTTAATACTTAAAATTAAAACTGAAATTTAATACTTAATATAATATATACAAATATATTGGATTTATTGTTAATATATTTGTAAAACTTAATGTTAAATCTAATTGAGTACATAAATAATATTTTAACTAAAATATATTACACCCTAAACACTTATAATAAAAACTAAAAAGTAAAATTAAAAGAAGTCCCTCTCGGCAAGGTTCCGAAAACTGGCAGCGTCACCCCTTTGGATTGCCAGACTAATACTTTGTCCAAAGTAGCTGCCAGATCTTCGGTAACCTGTGATGTCGACTAATCTTTTGGAACTTTCCATGAAAATCCTCAAAACAAATTTCCTTTCCTTTGTAAAACTAATTACGAGTATGTTCATAATGTACCTTAAGAAAAAGTGTCCCTCGCAAAATTGCAGCGCCTTATTACAGGGTCTAAATGTTTTAGTGTACAAAACTACTGTACCTACATTTATAGAGCAATAAAGAATTAAGTATCGCACCGACATTGAAACTGCAAACTCAAATGGAGTCGATCCATGTGGCCAGGGCTGATGAGGCGCCAAACAACAAGTTTTAACTAATTTAACTGCATGCCAACTTGGTTTATGATTATCTTCATGAATAATTACAATTTCGAGAATTCTTCTCTCCCGAGCTTACATATCTTTTTGACACAGTGAACAAAGGTGAACAATCATACTTATCGTTAAAATAAAATAATTCCAAACAAGCGATTGAATATACAATTTATTTCTGGATGATATTGCTTATCACCACATTAAGAAGCAACATAGATTTTTTCGGGATGACATCTCCTATCACGACATTAGGGAAAAATATTGATGGCATCTTAATAGTTATTTTATTTTTGAAACCAAATGTTTTGAGTAGCAGTACTCAAAACCCGGACTACAAAGTGTTTTAAATCTCGAGGATGTAACTTTAAGGCATGATTCATTGAGTCTTATGACTTCAAACTACTAATAGAAGTCTTTTTATACAAAAATTATTGCATGTAATCGGTAAAAGTGGTATTTGTCTTCTAAGAAGTCTTGTTTTTATAGGTCCCACACTAATTTAGCACTCCATCGTAATGTAAATTGTGCCAATAAATAATTAATAAAACGTGTAATAAAAGATATGCCTTCGAGTAACGGCTTCTTAAAGATTCTCTGGTTACTCGTCTCATCTACCTGTTTCACTTACCATATCTGTTTACACTCTGATATTTAAAAATGACCACGAATACAAATTATGGCACTCGGCGACCATTAAATTCCTTTTAGACCACCTGCGGGGAAGCAACGAACTGCAATTGCCCCGATCCGTTGCCAATGACTTGAACGATCCACGGTAAGCTCGTTTCGACAATATTGTAAGCATA